>CATKHJ011207227.1:0-53240 GCA_949750685.1 Vernicia montana | reverse complement strand
TTTAATTTCTCCTAGCCTCTGCTTTATGTTGTCTGCATATCTTTTTCATTTGGACCATAGCCTGAGAATTTGTATTGATTTCAGATACAAACGGTATGCTTTGATAACCTTGGCCTCATGCTTGCTGCACTTCTGAATATGTTGTTCAAGAACAATCAAAGGTTTTCCCCCATATCTCTTTAACCTGCAGTGACCTTATGTGGAACTGTTGTACTTATTAATTAAAATTTAGTTTCCTCTCTTCCCATTTGCCTCTCATAAGATGAGCGCATGAGAAATCTATTTTTTCAATTTAATAATACTTAATCTGCTGATACATGTATGAAACTTTTGTTCACATATACTGTTGGTAAAAATGAATGGACATCATTCAAAAAAAAAAGGGCATCCACTTTAGCTATAGGTCTATGGGTAGTTCAACCAAAATTCTTTTATTCACACTACCTCAACTTGCAAATTTTGATTTTAACCCCTCCAATCCATATTAAAAATTTTATTGACAAATTTTCTGTGGTTATGTGCCATCAAGGGAATGTTCGAAATTATTATTATTATTAAATTATTCCTTCAGTAGTTGGTTTTGAAATTTGAAAGTAAATTTGTGAAATTGGTCAGAAAAAGGATTACAAATTGGAAATTTCACAAGTTGAAGGGGATGACAATAAAAATAAACTTGCAGCTTTGATATTCAAATAAGAAAGTTAGATGGTTTTTAGTATTGTTTTGACTATATTTTAGTTCCCTATTTCATATGTGAGCTCTTTGGTAAAGGTTGTTACCATCTGATCAAGTGTTGGAACTGAAATGAATCAAATAAAATTGTTGACCTCGTTTTTCTGGGGAGAGCATTTTCTACCATTCAAACCAGTGCTTGATGTGTTCACTGAATTGTTTGCAGAAATTTGTGCAATCTTATTTTCTTAATTTGTTATTACTATGCAAGGTTGCTTGCAGGTTTGCCGTTTGTTGTTTACCCCATTTTCTCAGCTATAGACCTTTTTGGAATATATCAAGGGCTTAAGCATGTCCATCTACAAACATTAACGAAGGTGTGTGTAGCAATCTTATCTTTCTTCACACATGGGATTATTAAGGAGTTTATATGCTTGGTCGTAAATATTGAGTTTTTGGCTGACATCCCAAGTATCAGCATGCGCAATGGTTAATGTTGTTTTGATAAAAATGGAAATCATCTCTATTTCAGCATATACACGTTAGTATTGCTTCTTTTTGTTTTTAAAGCACACAGGAGGAATATCATAAAAAAGACGAAGTTCAGTATTGAACTCCTCTTTCCTTTATCCAGGATAGGCTTGAAATAATACTAAATTCATGGATTGAGTTCAGACATGTACCTTCACCTGCAGAAGTGAGTAAAAAGGAAGGAATTGATTTTCTGCGGAGCAAAGGTAAGTCTTTTCTCTCATAGTTGTGATCTAGTTCTTTACTTTGAGCTGCCATGGAACCTAATGATGCAGCCAAGTATTCTTGAGTTCTTGATCAGGCAAAGAACTATGGCCCATTAGAATCGGGTGCTTAAGTACCAAGGATCAAATACCCAAGTTGTCAATGATGGCAATGCAGTCTTTAAGGGGTGAGGATTACTACTTCATATGCATGGAGAACTCTTACAGAGGGCTAAGAAGAACTAAGCAAGTATGCACATGAAAACCTATCCTGGATTTTTGTATAATTATGGAGCACTTCCCTTGTAATGCACAACTCATGTTTTCTTTCCTTTCACTGATGAATTTCCAGCAAGGCATTCTTCTATTTCTACGTGAGGGGGCTAGCACTGCAGATGTTATGATGGGTTTGTTGCAGGTAAAAGGAACTTGATGAAATAAAATAAGTATTGTGATGCTTCATAATATCTGTTTACGTCTATATTTTCACTGGTTGATAGGGAGCCGGCAGCTATATTTCATCCAATTGCATTGATGATTTTAGATGTTACTGTCATATATTTGTTGTGATGTAGGCATGCTACATTCGGAAGTCCCTACTTTTTAGTAGGTGGGAGTGGGATACTAACTCTGAGGCTAGTGATCCTGCAGGATCATTTCTCAAGTGGACTAAATTGATTGAGGATAGCAGGCGATCAGCAGAAAGGGATTTGTCTCCTATAGATGATCAAATGTCGGCACTGGGTTGGGCCGTAAAAAACATATTACTGAGTACAGAGGAGCAGGTTAGATACAGTTTTGTAGATGACTGAGCAATCAAACATCTGGATATACTCCTAAAGAGTTATGGGTGGCTCTCCCTTTGACCAGTGGAGAGTTTTGGGGATCATTTTTTGAAAAAGCCAAAAAAAAATTTATTTTGTAATTTATCTGATGTGTTTTTGTTGTTTGTATCGTTACTATGCAGCTAAAGAGATAAGTGAGTATGAGTATTCAGAGTTCATTTTGTCTTTGCTATATTTGGATATTCATTTTTCCTATCCATTTTATAAATTCATTAAAGACCTTTTTTATTCATTCACTGTATCTTTGAGGCTGAATAGGTCAATTAGTATTAGCAATTAGCTGGAAATTTACACTACAAATGCAAATTGTTGCAATATTAGACAAAAGGTCACGAATCACAAGATTCGGCCATGTTAGCATTGAGCACAGGTTTTTGTTTTGAGAAGGCAGAACGTGGTAAGTGTAGACTGCATTCCACCTCTTAACTGGATCAAATGTAACGTCATCTTATATTACAAATGAATACTTGAATCCCGATTCAAAGACAGAATAACTACACACATGATACAGACAAAAACATGGAAAACACGATATCAAGTAATTCCTTCACCGTATGATATGGAAAGCTAATGTTTAATCCTAACTGTGAGCCAGTAATCTAGGGAACAAACTATAGCAGCGTGACATTTGAGATAGCATCTAGCTATCTAGATGGTTTAAAACTGCCATTGACTTGTGAAAGAGAAGCATCTTCACTTTTTCATTTACATGCCATTATATGTACACACTGGCAATGAAAAATGTTGAGGCAGGACCCATTTACAAGCCTTTCTTGATTTACCAATTAAGGGGAATTAGAGCTTGCTTCAGTGCTATAAAATGAATACTCACTGAGGCTGAAATTAGGTCTTTCTTCATCCCACTTCAAAATCTCCCTTGCATATTTAAGAGCTGCATCAACACTATCAGGCTCCAGCCCCTTGACCAAAGAAACATACAACTTCTTTCCCGTGAGTGCAGCGTAAAGCCTCTTGAACTTAACAGCTATGTAGTGGAAACCCAGCTGACCAAGTGAAGGGTTACTATTGATGCTATTGCTGTTACTATTGGATCTATGTCGACTGATCACAGGATGGAAATCATCAAACCAGTCACACTGAGTCAATGATACCCGTTCAATCTTTTCGTCAAATAGATCATATTTGTTTAGTATCAAAAGAAAATCCATCTGATCAAAGGTGGGATGAGTAACAATGCTCTCAAAGAATCTTCTACTCTGCAACATCTTGTTAGTAGAACAACCATTGCCATCAACTGTATACTGATCATAGTCGCTCAATGCAACACAGAAAATGACCATCCCAACATCTTCAAACATCTCAAGCCACTTGCAGTTCTCTCCAAGGCCGCGTGCATGTAAACTAATCAGTTGGTACCTATCGGAACCATGATACAGAAAACACACGATATGTCAAGAATAATAAGAAACCACTTAAAATGACAACAAAATAAATTCATCCATCATATTATACTCGTCAAGTGACTAATTTTAATCCATCAGAAATTGGCATATGCTGTTGTGATTGCACAAAAATGTGCAAATATACAAGCTGCTCAATAGACCACCCAGAATGTAACCTGCCTCTTGTATAAAATGCAAGCAATTTGCACCAACAGTGGCACCTACCTGAGCAGAGAGTCATGCTGATCATCACTGTCGAATTTATCATCAGGTGTGGATTGGGGGTATGAGAAGTCCAAACAAGCAAGCCCATTTGATGAAGTAACACCCTCAGCATATAAGATATCCAAATCCGAGGGCTCATAGTCTGTTCTCAATATATCAACAGCCTGTAGAGAGAAAATTTGTTCTTAGCGACAATAGCAATAAACAGCAAGAGTTTGTCATCCACATGGATTTAATGGGAAGAATAATGTTTCTTTTTTTTTTTTATGAAAAAAAAAACGTAACTGTAGGTGCAATGCAGGTTGAGAGTAATAGACCATTTGACAGCTTGACTTTGATCATTTGCTATGTGAACCTCAAGCTGCACTTGGCTTACTTTAGTGAGTTTCAAAGACCACATTACAAACCCCATTTAAACCTTAGATGACATATTACCAACATGCATGACACATACCTAAACACAAAAGATGAAACCAAGCACTAAGCGTCGGTGTTCTATAGGATCTGCGTATCTTAAAATCACAATCATTTACTCTTTCTTAAATTTTCAGCCCTAACTTCAAACACAAAAGATCAATGTACAACCATCACAGGGGGAAAAAGTGCTTCAGGTCCGAACTAACCATTAGCAAGTTATAGCAGAGAAGAATAGATATGATAAAAGCCCACCACTATTTAAGAAAGAAAAGTAACCCCAAGCATGATCTTACCCTTTCTAAGAAATAACTAGCAACACTAGGCAGCATTTCCAATTCACTTCTTCGGTTGTATGTCGCCTGAATGGCTGGATCCTTCCACAACTCTTCAACCAACGGTGCATATTCCCGAGTGGCGGCTGGAAAAATCACTTCCAAATTTCCTGAGACCATAATCTTCAGAAGCCAATCTGAGAATGCTTTAAGCCTTGGACCAATTGAATAGATAGTTTTGCAATTGGTACTCCCTGTTATCAACCAACAATCTGTTTCAGGCACTTAACAGACCTAAGCCACAGACAAACTAGTTCTTTTATGATTACTGAACCAAGTGAAATATAAGAATTTTAAAAAGATTTTTTTTAACAGGCCACCCCAGCCACCAGAACACAAAAATATATATATATATATATATATATTGCTGTTGATGCATGCCATCATAAAACCAGGTTAGACCCAGGCATAGAAACTAGCATGCTCAACTTCAAATATGATAAAGCTCCATATAAGTACAATGGTTATCAATCAACCATGTCATCCCAAAATCCACACCATATTATTGACTTTCAAACATATTCTCAAAAACAATAAATATCTTCCGCGTAAAAGCATTTTCCTTTTTTTCCTCCAATCAATTACTTGGAAAACGAAAGAAGGAAATAAGTATCTAATCTATTTCTTAACAAAGGAGTATTCTTAAATTACATACAATAAGGCACCACATTTCAGTCCATTTAAAGATAAGTCCATATCAAAAAGGCAAAGGGATTCGGTTAACATTTTCATACATTATGAAGTTCTCAATGCATGTACATCAGATATACAGGCATATGCCTTTTAATATGCAAATTCGTGCAACTGCACAGGTAAAAAGAAGTAGATGACAGAACTATAGAAGAGACTCACAAGGCATACATACCAATAGGGTCAGTGTCATCAGAAGATTGCTCTGTCTTTATTTCAGCCAAACTTTCTTCTTCAAATCTGTCACGTCCCTCAAGAAGTATTCCAAGATAACCATACACATTGCTCTGAATTGTCATTTTAATATTTTCACGCTCATCCTCAGTGAAAGGGACAGGTTTGTAAAGAATCTTGGCCTTCAAAAAAAGAGGCAATTCAGATTTCAGTAAATCAAGTGTAATATGTTTGTGTTTCTGAAAATTGGTTACCATGCATGCAAGGTTAATTTTTTAAGATTAGGTAACACCGTAACAACAATATTCCCCAAAGAAATAGTTAAATAAACCAAGCATACAGTCCAACAATATGGATTCACAAGTCCATTCATACTAATCAAAGATGTCTCGAGAACAATCGCTTACAACAATTTCCCCAAAGTTTAGTCATATATCATGAACAGCCATATGAAACTATGCAACCAATAACTCATGAAATACTCAAATGCCAGAAAGAATAAATCTTCACCATTCAACCCTATTTGGGAACATATGCTCCATATCATTTTCAGGACATATAATCTGATGGTTGCTATAATGTATACATATATTGCCTATTGTTGCTGGTCCACATTGAACCATCCTAAGTTCTTCAATTTAACTTTACATAGAACTGCATCAACTAACACCCACTCCCAGAAACAAGAATTAGATACACTTGGATAGAAATGAAAATATGATCATGTAGAATTCAATATAAACAGATAATCCACTGTATATCATCCATTGTATAAGTGATGTTGGAAGAATGGCAAGTTTATTGCCACAACTCTCCTTCAGCAAACTACCTGCTTAAAAATAGTACTCGTCCCAGATCCATTATATCCAACTAGAAGAATCTTCTGAAGTGTTCTCTGCTCAAGGTAATCTGGAAAACTTCTGCTGATTATACTGTTAATTTGTTCTCCAGAAGAATTTGAAGATTTAGAAGGAACAGGGAGTGATAAGAAAGTGCAAACAAGCTTCATTCCCGCCTGAGAAGTAGTTTAAAAGATTAATGAATGACCAATTACAGATAAAATTAAAAAAAGAGAAAAACTTCAGAGAAACATTCACATAACCACCATACCTTGCCCCAAATATAACCTCTAGTGTTCTTCTGTCCCTCTTCTTGGTATGACCCATCCTCATTTACCCAAAAATGTGGGTTTCCAGCACATTGAACTCCAGCAAGCTGCGATGTTCAACCAAAAAAAACCTTCACGAACCCTTCACATTAATCAAACAAAAAAAGGGAAGGACAAAACATGCATGTGTATAAACTTCAACCTGCAACATCCTAAGCTCTACTTTTGTGATTTCCCGTCCATTTATGTACACTTGTGTGTTTCCATTGCTAGCATTTGCCTTAATAGGACTGCCAACATTCAAATGAGGACTTATGATCTGTGAAGGCTTCTGTCCTTCCTGTTAAATTTAAATTAACACAATCATCAAGCTCCATAATGACACAAGAAACTGATTTGAAGTGTGACAAAAAATGTAATTCTCTCAAAATATACACTATATTCACCTTTCCCCAAAAACCAGACACTTTATCATACCAATAGTTTCCAGGTTTCAACTTCTTTGGTGGGCTTGGACAAGTCTGCAAAACAACCAACTCCTCATGGCAAAGAGGCATTCCATTCACACAAACATACTCTGGGGGCAACTGATTAGCCTCACACAACTTCTCAGCCTTCATTATCTGTCTAACCTCTAAATCATTCAGCAATCGTTTAAGCATTCTCGAACACTTCCCCAAACTCCCTCTTTTCAATTCATCAATAGGATATCCAATACAAGTAACACATTTCCTTCCTTCAGGCATTGACCCCATAGCTCTAAGCACACAATTACTACAATATTTGGCATCACAAACAATGCAAACTTCCTTCTCAGTAATTCTATTCCCTTTAAAACACCTATAACAAGTCCCTTTCTTCCCTTTACTCTGGGGTTCTCTCTTAACCCGCACAAACCTCTGCTCCTCCTCGCTAAACACTTCACTATCATCAACCCCACCAACACCAACACCACTATCTGACTCAATATCACGAAAAGTAACAACTTGGGCTCGCCTACCATCCCCATTCACCTCATTATGACACTCCCCAGAAGCCTTAAGACTAGAAACCCGCGAAGATGGGTAATCAACACTCAAAACCGATTCATTTGAAGCCCAATCCTGATTTGATTCATTCGAAACCCTCAATCTAGATGAACTTTCCCGCGATTTATTATCAAAACTATCAGAGAACTCTATAGTACTAGAGCTCCTAGCTCCATTTATCAACTCAGTAGAAAGCTCGTTGCTAATAGAAGAAGACCCATAACGAACAGTAGAAAACTCTAACGCACCTGAGCTGCTGAGCTCACCGGACAACCCACAATCTTGATTACTCTCTGTAGCTCTCTCAATAACAGAAGTCGGCGAAACCGTCGTCGGCGCTTCTACGGATCCCGGCTCTTTTTTAGTAGATTTTAACTCTTTAGAAAGATTTTTACCTGGATCGGCGGGCAACAACGGTTTAACAACCGGTAAAGAGAGCTTATCGGGGAGAGAGAGCTGAGAAACAACAGTAGCAACCGGAATTTTGTTGACGTTAATAGGAACGGCGCGTGGGATATCATAAGGTAACGGCGGGCCGTTATATTCCAAAGCGAAAGAGTACTGAACTCCATCTTCAGTCTCCGGTGGCATTCTTGTTCACTTCTTCTCTGTTACTAGTTTAAATCAAGAACCACTAAATTGCAACCCCAACTTCAAGAATCATAGTTAGAAGAGATAGTTTAAATCAAGAATCGCTAAATTGCAACCAAAACTTCAAGAATCATAGTTAAAGAAGAGAGAGTTCAAATCAAGAACCGCTAAATTTCAACCAAAACTTCAAGAATCATAGTTAAAGAAGAGAAGAAGAGAGAGTTCAAATCAAGAACCGCTAAATTTCAACCAAAACTTCAAGAATCATAGTTAAAAAAGAGAAGAAGAGAAGCTATAACTTTATTTTGCAATCTTTTTTAGCTCAAATTTGAATTAAAAGTAGAAATAGCTCAATAATCAATAATCAAGCTAGGTATAAGTGAACAGTAAAATGTAATCTATGGTCTGAAAGAAAAAGAAAATAAAGGAAAAAGGAAGAGGAATAAGGGTTTTGCTTGGAAGTAGAGGGAAATTGAGAAATTAAATTAAAGAAATAAATAATAAAAAAAAAAGAGACAGAGAAAATATTTTGGGTTTCTGAGTAAGGCAGAAGTATCTAATAAGGAGAAGACAAAAAAGAAAAGATTACAATTTTTTTGAAAAAAATGAAACAAAAAGAAGAAGAAAAAAAACAAATGGGGTGTTTGGAAAGAAGGAAAATGAGTGGGAGAAAGAGTGAGAAAAAGAAAAGTGACAGCAAAGAAAGAAAAACCAGGAAGCCTTTGGAGATAGGCTAGCTAGTTACAGTGGAATCTATTATGTTATTAATTAATTTTATATTGGGAGTTTTTTATTTTTTATTTTTTATTTTTTTTTTGGGTTTAAAAAAAAAAAAAGGAAAAAGAAAGGTGGGTTGTTGGATGAAAGATGAAGGTGGGGGCATGTGTATGGTGGGGACAGCTACTTTTGTCTTTTTTACATTGGTGGAGGAATCAGAGGATATTAGATAATATAAATATATTATATTATAATATATATAATCATATCATAAAATAATAATATATATATATAGTGTATATCTAGGGGTTTGGACCGTCGTGGTGGGGACCACATTAAGGGGGGAATTTGTTTTCTTTTGTTTTATTTATCTTTGTTACTATTAGATAATAATTATAATGAAAATAATGAACATTGTACAGCACGAGACTTTCATGAGAACAGTAAATAAAGAAAATTCTTTGCTTGAATGGGGGCTACAAGCGATTCTGGAGTCACTATTTATTTATTTATTTTTTACTAGTTATATTATATGTTTCAGTTTCTTTCAATGCATAACAATTTTTACATTTTCAGGCAAAAAAAAAAAAAAAAAAACAATTTTTACATTTTATAAAATCTTTATGATATATATCATATTGTCTTTTGATCTTGTTAATATAGTTAAAATGGATTTTAGAAGTGCAAACTTAATAACGAGTAATGGTAAATTTATATACAATCTGAATAATAATTTTTTTTTTTTTTTTTTGAGAAACATGAATAATAAGTTCATATTAGAATCTTTCTCTTTTTTAATACTTTAAGAAAAATGGATTTTAGAAGTTATATATATTATCAATTGTTTTTATTGAATTTATTAGTATTTAAATTATTGAGCTTTAATTTCATAATATATGAAGTTAATTATTTAAATTTATGATATTTTTATTTTAACAAGATATTGGTTATGCAAATGAAAGAGTCTAATAGACTAATAGTAATGTGTACAATTTAGATAATAAACACAATTTAAATTCTCATCTTAATACTCATGCTATTATTTGAAAAGAAAAAACAAAATTTATGAAAATACAAAGATTAATAGTAAATTCAAGATGCTTTACTCGAATTCAATATTAATCCAAAGTCCAAAAACATAAACTCAAAAATACGAGTTTAATACTATGTTTATTTTCATCTCTCCATTTCTCTCGCATCCAAATAAAATTTAGAGGCTAACTTTAAACTATTTTTTATGGGTAAACTATTTAAAATTTAATGTAGTGTAACCAAAAAAAAAAAATTATTAGACTAAATGAATCAAACTCAAACTTCATTTTTAAGGTTGTTTACATATGTTGATAAACAACCTAATTGCCAAAATTCACATCTTAATTTTTTAAACAACCTAATTGCCAAAATTCACATCTTAATTTTTTGCTGACCAAATTAGTGATTCTTTTTTTTTTTTTTAGTTGTCTTATTTTCTTTGCCTTTATGTTTGCCTAAGTTTAGCCGTAGTACTTCTCACGTCACCATTTAGGAAAACCTTCAATTAAAGACCAATGAACAGTTGAATATATAGGATTATATATGCATACTATTCACTATCTTTGATTTTCCTTAAGCCCTAACTCTCAAATAGTTTAAGTCAACAACCACAGTAAATTGGAGGTCTCTCTTTTCTCTCTCTGCGCCCTGAGTTATCCCCTTTGGATTTTCCGGCTTGAGAAATTACCAATGGCGATTGCCACCGATGAAAGTACCCTTGTTTTTTTTTTCCTTTTTCAATAAATTTCTCCTCTTCTTAGGCTATAATAAGATTCTCTTCAAGGCCTTCTATGGATTCTCCCAAACTACCGGTTTGCTCGGTCTTTTCGATCTTCAATCAGAAGATCTGTTTGCTCTGCATGTGTTTTTGCTGGCAAATTGATTAGATGCGATTTGCTTGTCTTCCGTTTTCCTCCAATGTTCTAAGGGGTTTCTTTTGGCCACTGGTAGAGAGGAAGCTAAAAAGGTTTTTGCTCTCAAGAGTGGAGCGTTATGGTTTTATTATTGTTTGGGTGATCCTTGGAGTCTGAGCAACCGGAAGTTTCATATTAGGTCCCAGCTCAAAGATGAAGGCCCTTTTAGGCCCGATTTCAAAGCTTTTGTTTAGAGAAAGGGTTTGATTAAGCTTCTTCATGGCTTGGCACCTCCTTCAAGTCATGATCCATGCCTGATCTACTTGATTTCTCCATTCCTAGCCTCAGTGTCGGCAGCGACAAACTTAGATCTAAGGGTTTCAGAGGGCTCTGGAAGGGAAATGGTAAATCAAGAGAAAAATTGTATTTTTTCAATTTTAAAAAGGTCATTAGACTGGCTGTCTGGGCTTCAAGCCTATTGTTGTAACCCATATGTCGAGTAGTTTACTTTATTTGTACTTGATATGGCCATGTGATTGTTTAATGTCTTGTATTCTGTTGGGCTTTAGACCCCTTTAATGAACTTTTTATTGGGGAAAAAAAAAAGTTTACTTTTGCATGAAATTTGAATATTTAACTTCCAATGTTGAAGATTAGTTTGGCCATATTTCTAAAGTCATTAGTATCGGTAGATTTATTTATCACTGCTCAACTAATCAAGCTCTAATTTAATTCATCTCTTTATCTATATGTAAATAGTAAGAAATTTTAAATTCAAATTATGTCTATATAAATATAATAAAATTTGTCACATATAAAAAAAAAAATTGATTGTTATGTTATTATAATAAAGTCTTTAAAATTATGTGCACACTAAAACATAGTTTAGTAGTAAATACATATACAGTTTAAGCAATAGACTCAGGAGTGCCAAATTTTTAAAATTTTTAAATTATTACATATATATTTTAAAATTTTACCTCTATATCTTAGATATTTTTTTTGTTTTGCCCCATAATTTTGAATTTTTTTATTTTTTATTTTTGTATCACTAACTTTCAAAATTTTTCATTTTAATCTATCAACTTTAAAAAATATTTCTTAGCCCCCTCTTTTGGACCTCTGACTCCACCCCTAAATAGATTCGTGTTAAATTTCCCTCTTCATACTAAAAAAAGCCTTTAATATTATTTTAACCCTCCCATGCTAAAAAAAAAAAAAAGAAAGTCCTTAATATTATTTTAAAAACTGAAGCAACATAAAAAATAATAATAATAAAAAAAATAAAAATCCTATAAATTTAAGGGTTATTTCTCAATTTAGCTTTCCAATCAATAATAAAAAAAATCATTTTTATAATTATTTAAGTTTAAATTAAAATTAAGTTTTCAAATTCAGATAACATTAATGAAATTAAAATTTTAAAAGATATAATAAAAAATCGAAAATATTGCCATTTTTTTTATTATTAAGCCTAAGAAAAAATCCATGTTATATACATTTGAATTCAAATGGGAAATGGCGATGTTAAATTCTAGAGTAATCCCACCACAGTATTACAGCAATTAAAATCCTAAGATCCTTCTAAATTCATTTAATTGAACCAATAATTTGTTACTAACACTTTTTATTAATTATTATTATTATTATTATTTTGTAAAATAAGTGTTTGAGTGGTGAAATTTTTATAATTAAATGTATTTGATTGGATTTTTTTTTGGGCAAAATATTAAAATGATTTATCCCTTTAAAAATACTATTATATTTCCATTTTATTCATCTTTCTCAAAGTTTATTTGACCATTTATTAATGAATAAAACTAAATAACAATATTAAAATAATACAAAATTTTCAACTAATAAGTGATAATTATATTATTAAATATTTTTTTAAAAATAATTATACAAAATATAATCCAAATTTAACATGGACCAAAATAAAACCTAAAACCTCTTTACAACGGTATGGCCAATGTCTTGTTTTTGACTGCTGTAGCCTAGCCATGTTGAGCTCAATGGATAATTCAACCACAGCACAAATTCATCTGTAAATAACTCTTTCGATATTTTAGAGTTCAGGCAATAGATGCTTTTTTCAATTAAGCAGAAAACAAAAGATTTTTAAAAATAAATGATCCTTTCAAAGTTCACCATCAGATTGACTTTTTTTTTTTTTTCGCAAAATACCATCAGATTGACTTTCGGTTTAGCAAACTTTCTACAGTTAATCAATTAAGTTCATACTTCCTAATTTTTTTTTTTTGGTTAATTCATACTTCCTAATTTAATTCGTACGCGTTATAATATATATACACTAGTTTTTAGAACACGTAACTTGTAAGTGGTATTTTTTTTTTTTTAATTTATAGATTTTTTTTTTGCCAAGTCAATTTATAGATATTTTATATTATAATAAATTATATATTATTTATTAATATGTAAAGAAAAAAATAATATAAAAGTATTATTATTTTTAGTCAATTGATAACAATTTATTAAAAATAAATAAATAAATAAATATATATATATATATATATAATTTCACTATTATAATTACAGTTTTTCAAAATTAATTATATGACAGTTGGATGTTCTGTTGAAAATTTGCGATCTGCGAATCAGTTTGCTTTTATTAGGATAGTTAATTTTATATTCTGTCATTTTCTATTGAAATTTATATTCAACTACTACCGATTAATAAAATTTAAATTCATTTAAAAAAAAAGAAACATGAAAAATTCTAATCACATACATATCTAATATAAAAATTCAAGAATTTCTCCATTATTATCATATAAATTTTGTAAATCTAAACAGAATTTTGAGTAGTATTATATTGTTGAATTGATTGAAGAATTATCTAAATTATTGTAAAATAAATCATATTATTTCCCTCCCTTATAAAAGAAAAAATTAAAATATAATATATGATTTACTAAATTAGATTAAAAATACTAAATTAAAAATATATAAAGCAATTGATATTCAAATAAAATTTTAAAATTTTTCATAATGACTTGACGAATACTCTAACAAAAAATTATATAGGACATAAATTTAATTTTGTAAGATAAAATATATCAATAAATAATAAATTAACAAATCGCTATTGCAAAATGTATATGATTAATTCTATTGAATTAAAAAAAAAAGATGTAAAATTAAATAAAGAATAAAAAAAGTATACCAAACATAATTGTATATTAATCTTTAAATGATGATTAATTAAAAATAAAAAATAAAACAAAGTATAAGACTAAAATTGAAACACAAAAATTGAATACCATAATTGTTGTTATTGAACAATTATAGATTTTTTTTAATAATATAATTGTATATAATGAAAATCAATATCTAAAAATTTTAATTTAAAATAATCAAAAGAAAAAGAAATTGAAATCCAACCTTTCATTAGCATGATATATAATTAACATAAATTATGAAAACATATTAAGCTTGAATTTAAATGAAAATGATATATGAAAATCCAAAAAATTTTTAAAATTTAATAGATAATGTAAAAATTTGATAGAAGAATTCTTTTTATAAAAAATTATAAAACAAATTTAAATTCTACTATAATAAAATTTTCTTATAATAATAAAATGTAAATCTTATTATAATAAGATTTCCTTATATAATAATAATAATAATAATAGTAATAGATGTATAATTTAAGAAATATGAAAAAATAATAAGGGTATTTTTGTTTATTAATATATTCTCTCTCTTAGTGTGTGTATGTATATATCATCATTTAGTGGCAGATTATTAAACATTCACTTTCATTGACATCTTTTGCTTGATTTTGCTTTTATTTTCACATTATTTTTTCCTTCATGGGACTGAGATTTTTCCAAATCTCAGTAAGAAAATAAGGCCTTTTCCCCCTTTTTCCTCCGGTTGGTGAAGAAACTAGCTAGCAAATAAAAATAATGAAAACTAGTTGGTCAGTGGCCATCCGCCCTTCCCTTCAATCTTTTGACTATTTGTGTTATAAAACAAGTATTCAATCCAATACATAGGCAAGAAAATAACACTGGCGAGGCAAGTTCTCCATTGATATATTACAAGTTTAATAGCGTGGAAATTTTAGGTTTATATGTAATCCAATGGCAGAATTTCTTTGACTGTTTGCACCATCATTTTAAGGTTAATGCATAAAAAACTTAATTTTTTTTTTTTTTTTTTGATAAATTTGACTATGAATAAGACTCGAACTTGAGATTTTTCAACCTTAAAAATTACTTTATTAGTATTATTGAACCCAAAGCTGATTGGTAATAGTATCAAAATCTTTTAACTAGTAATCTATATGACATCATAATTAATTCATGATATGAATGGAGTGATTTATTTTCATTTTTGTATTATCTCATGTGAAATTTTATTTTTCAATCTATTATTAAACCAAGAGTTATATTAGTTAGTAAGAGAATTTGACCATCTTTTTATTAATTAGAGTTCAATTTTTGGATCAAATAATAAATGGAGATTTTTCTTTTCCAACATAAATGATTTGCTTTTGACCGGATCATAAAAATAAATTTAATATGTTCCATGGAAGCTGGTTTCATAATACTACCTCCTCACTGCTAAATAAAAAATATATATATGTGGACTAGGAGCTTAAGAATAAGCATATAGAATAAATTGATTTGTTAAAATTCAATCCATTTATGCATGTTCTATGCATTCATTTGCACTGTTTAATTACCTTCACTGTCCCAATTAAACAAAACATAAATGAAATTAATAAGCCCAGCTAGGAAATAAAAACTGAAAAAATCCATTTTTGTTTCTAATACGTAAATTGGCTCATTCTTTCATGACCAGAACTTGGATTCGTCCGTAACAACATTGGCATGGCACTAGCACACCCATTCCAAGCTTCCGGTGGTGCATTTTCCGACACGCGCCACATATTCACCGACTTATCAAGACTACCACTATACAAAATCCACCGCCGTTCACCGGAGATAGATTCATGATATTTTTCAACTACTGCCAAACACTTAACAGGTCCATTATGTCCATTTAACAATGATAACCAAATATGATCAATGCCAAGTCTTCTCCATATACAAATTCCATTATCTGCTGAGCCACTAAAAACAAGACTTCCTGCTGTGACTAAACAGAGGACTGCTAATTTATGCCCTCTTAAAACACCACCATGACACAGTTGATTTTCACTTTCCCAGAAATTTACTAGCCCATCTGATGATCCACTGTAAATAATTGTGTTTTCTGGGTTTGCTGCCATTGCTGTAATGGCATTTTCTTGTTTTAATAAAGTTTGTGAAAAGAAATGTTTTGTTCCTTTCCCTTGTAATTCTCTTCTCCAAACTTTTATTGTTCCATCTGCTGATCCTGTAAAGACTAAACCATCAAATCCTGCTATAATAGAATTCACAGCATCATCATGAGCAATTACTGATTCAAGACATTTTGAGTCTGAAATTCTCCATACTTTAATTGTTTTATCCCAAGAAGCAGAGTAAAGTAGAGTTTTATCTTCACTTAAGCTCATACAAGAAATTGCATCAAAATGTTTAAGCCAAACTGTGTTTCTATTGCGTCTAATTTCAACATAATTACTTGGTTTAATCGAACTTTTTACATAATCTTTAAATTTTGGCAGAGTCCCAATTCGTTTGTGAATGCCTGGATTTTTAGATGATACTTTCCATAACCTAATTTTCCCATCTTGATGCCCTGTAAATACTCTGTCTCCTGCTACAATTATTGTCTTAACCAATCCACTATTCCATTTAAACCCAGAAAATTCTTTCTGATGATTCCATACTCGAATGTTCTTACTATCAGAACCTGTATATAAAAGATCCCCTGAAGCTGCCAATGAATATATATGCCCTTCTTCACGAATCAAAGAACCCATAAGAACATTAGAAGATGAAATATCTTTTTCTTGATATTTATTATTATTATTTTCTTGGTCTGTGTTTTCGAAATCTTGAACAACATGAGACGACCATGGCGATTTGCTAAGTGGGGAAGAAGGGTAATAATTATTATCATTAGAAGTAGAACCTGAAGAATTGAAATCGAAAAAAGTAAAATCTTGGATAAAATTTGAACTATTCCCTTCAGAATTCATAGCTCTATGACCATATTTACGGTGGCCAGCGATGGTGACACTTTTCTCCTGATGAGAGAATAGGCGGCCAACCGCAGCTCTTGTGCCTCTCCGAATCGAACCCTTCATTAAAGATTTTATATTTCGATTAATCTTGAACAATAAGGTTAAAGAAGAACAACAATAGAACAAACTAAAGATTGAATCTATAACAGAAAAGAAAAAACAAAGTGGAAAACCAGGTAGAAAAGAAACGGAAAGCAACGAAAAAAACAGAAGAGCTAATGAAGGGAAAAGATGGTCTTTGGGTATAAACGACACTGAAACTACTACCCAACGACACATCATTATTAACTATTTTGTTATTATTTATTACTATTACTAATCACGTGTTAATGACAACAATCAAAACTAATCATTCTGTGGTTGTAATAATAAAATTATGCCACGTGGATTGGGTTACTTTCATAAAGTTACTATAATGTCCTTACATGGGCTGAGGTGTCCTAAAATTAAGCCAACAGGCTGGCAAAGGATTGCATGATTTTATACTGTTGTAGTAATTGAACCTATTTTTGGGTGGCGAACCGGTGGAGCCGGATGAGTCTGCGGTGTTGAATCAATAGAGAAAAAAGAAATTGAAAGGAAATTGAGAAAGAGGTGAAAGTTGAAACTAAGCTCTGACTTGGTCTAAAGGCTCTAATTTGTTTACGAGTTAGAGCCCCATAGACCAAGTTATATAAATATATACTAGCATCACATGTTCTTTATATGATGGGAATCCAAATCAACATAGGAAAATCTCCTTCATTGTACAAATTTTGTGTTAATGAAGAAATGTAAGTTATAAGTTTTAATACTATTTAGTATTATTGATTTTAAATACAAATATCTTTTAAATGGATATCTTTATGTCAATAATATCAGTATAATTTTTTAAATGGATAAGAATTTGACTATATCGATAATGTATATGCAATTAATGTAAAAATAATTGAAGGGTTGAGCAAAATAGAATCGAATCGAAAAATCAAATTGAATTGATTAATTTGGTTCAATTTTTATCAAAAAAAAAAATCATTTTGAATCTAACCAATCGAAATTTTAATATATATATATATATATATATTGAAACAAACAAAAATGAAAAAAAAAGTCAAACTGATTAACCGAATCAAATTTTTTCGGTTCATTCGATTCGATTTTGCTCACCCCTATTATTATTTTTACATTAGTTGCATATACATAGTCAAATTCTTATCCATTTAAAAAATTATACTGATATTTATATTTCTGTCAATAATAGAGAGAGTAAATAAAAGAATAGAGGAAGTAATTAACCAAGATTTTTCTGTACTTGATAGCTAGATTGAAGCATTTTTCCATCTCCTGTTTTGAAAAAGGCAGACACAATGCGCAGTCTTGAAGTAAAATCAAATAAAGATTGGCACATAAATATTTATTTTTTATCCATAAACTATTGGCTACAAAGCTCCAAGCAAACAAGACTAAACATAAATATATATTGAATTTTTCACAATCCTTGATAATCTGCCCCTCCAAATAAATATAAGAATAAGAATATTATATTATTTTTTTAGAATATTATATTATTAGGTAATAACCTATTTATTTGATATTATATTCATGAGAAATATCTATTATAAGGATTATTTATTTATTTTTATATCAAATGCCTCCTATAACGGATCCACACTTATATAAATACACTTTTTTTTTTTCTCCAAAATAGAAAATAGAAAATCTGCAACTTTAATAAATCTATTCTATAGTATCCAAAAGAAGCCATAGGAGCACCCTTATGTTAATATAAGCTACAATTTTTATGGGGATAAAATTAAACTTTATTTTGGATAATTAGACTTAAAATAACATAGGTCTATGAATCCGGTTCTTAAGGGTCAACTCCATCCTATAATTGCAGGAAACCAAATTAAGCTTTCCAAATAATAACCAAATAGTATTAATCATTGATTGTAAAAAAAATGAGAAAATAAAATAAATTACTACTCATGCAATCCTAATATTGTCAAATATTGGATTGTATTACCAACTTTTTATTTAATGGTATTACAATAATTTTCAAAAAGATTTCAATAGTGCTTATTAGTTTTTTTTTTTTTTTTGTGTGTGTGTGTGTGTGTTTGTGTTTCTGGGTAATCTCCCTCATTTGTATTAAAAAAAAAAAGATTTTAATAGTATTTTTTTTAAAGTAAAATAAAATATCATTAATTATCAGTGACTGAATATAAATTTCAATAGAAAAGAATTTAACATAAAATCAACAATATTAATATGAGCAAATAGATTCACAAATCGCAAATATTCAATAGAACATCAAACTGTCATATAATTGATTTAAAAAAAAAATTCAATAATACATGAATAGTCTCAAATGTGAAATATCTCATTTTTTTATTAATTAAAATTTAATTTTCAAAATTATTACTTTAATTTAAAGTTAATTTATGAATAATGCATAGATTATGAACCTAAAGTGCTTCTAAAATAAGAATTTAATATTATTTGACGAATTAAATTAATTTGAAATATTTTTAATTGTCTGAATATATGAGAGGTATTGAGTTGAGTCCAAACAAAATCCAACTTTAAAAATTCACATATTTAGTAAAAAGATGTGTATTGTTATTTTCTTGAACATTATATCAGAATCTTAGCAACCCAATATTTATTCTGTAAATATTTCTAAAAAATTAATTAACTATTTACATACCGTGAACAGGCCATGATATTTGCATCAACACGTGTACCCACGTGTGATATATATATATATATATATATGCTTTGTCAGTTAAATTCCCGCGCCTCCGTCTGCTAAAATCAGTGATTTTTATACTCTAGAAACTCCACGATCACAATTTAGGGCAAAAAAGGACTTATCCGTTTGATTCTCGAGAAAGATTCAATATTAAAAAATTTCAAATGTTAAAACCACAATTCCTTTCACCAACTTGAAGCTATCGCCCAATCCACCGATGTTCTTCCACGGCATAGTCCGCCGGAGACTTGTGTCTCTCTTGCAGCCATGGCTACGAGAGGAACCGGAGCTTGAACTAGAATTAGGCCTTATCAACTCTAGAATAACCTCAAAAAACCTCAAGTTCGATTCCTCTGCTCTCAATCTGCTCCTCGACGATCCCTCTCGCTTCTCCTTCAAAGAGGTCAGTGTGGAAGAGCTCAGTGTTCGCTTCTCCAACTGGTCTGTCCCTGCCTTCAAAATCGAAGTTCGCGGCTTCAATGTCACTCTTCTAGCGGGGTAATCTACTAATACTATATGTGATGTGTGTAAATGTTATTTTTGATCGATTTTTTGTTTTATTTTATTTGCTTGATTATATTGTTGGTAGGAAAGAGAAGAAGGAGGGCAGTTCAATACAGGCGAGAAAATCGAGTGTTACGATTGATGAGGAAAAGAGGAAGGCTGTTGCTGGGATTGATCCTGAGGTATTTGTTTATTTATTTATTTGTTACTTTGTTTCTTAGATATAATTCATTTGTTAAAGTTTCTGGACCATGAGCTATGTCTATACAGTGGGTGCTAGGTTTAAATTTTTCTTTTTAATTGTATTGTAATTCTAAAGTTATAGTATCAATGTTAGGTCCCAGTGACTGATTGGTTAGAATCAACTATTTAAGATGGAACACTCGTTTGGTTTGTTTTTAGCAATTACTTCTCCCAATTAATGATTGGCTAAACTTGAGTACAATTTCTGAGAATTTGTTTTATTCCTACTAGGGTAGCGCCTTACATGATGTGCTACAGAGGATCTTGGTCTCCACTCCCTCAAGAAATCGTTTTACAACTTCGCTGTTGAACCTTGTTCTCAAACATTGCCATTTACAGATATTTAATACCAATCTGCAAGTGCAGGTTCCCATCTTAAATGATGCACTGGTATGCTTGGTTGAACTAAATGAGTT
The DNA here is from genome assembly GCA_949750685.1 of Vernicia montana. Lineage (NCBI taxonomy): Eukaryota > Viridiplantae > Streptophyta > Magnoliopsida > Malpighiales > Euphorbiaceae > Vernicia > Vernicia montana. The sequence goes on along the minus strand of CATKHJ011207227.1, from coordinate 32,355 downwards.
TAATTGTGAATCTCAATATTTTGAGCATGGATGTTTTCTCAGAGGGTTTGTTGGTGCTGTTTTTAATCCTCTAAAAGAGACTTCTATCGCCATGGATTTTAGAGGTTTTGGAATTGGATATGAGATGAAAGATATGAAAAACTTTTTTTTTCCTTCCACAGACCTGTTTTCATGCATTAAATTGAATGATCTTCAGCTGGCAGACTTTAGTATCCGGGTTCCAGAATTAAGTCTTTTATTTTCTCCACTTGATCTCCTTGTTTTGTCAGTGTTTGGAAATCTGCCATCAAAAGAATCAAAACGTGCAAGAAATGGTAGACATCTCTGGAGACTAGCTGCAAGCAGATTAGGATATGTGATTTCATCTCCCAGATTGTCATTGCATAATTTAGTTGAATTTGTTTGTCTGTGGCTTCGATATCTCAATGCTTATGAGCATTTACTGTCCCTCCTTGGATATTCTGCATACAACATATTGAAAAAGCCAGCTATCAAGATGTTCAGAGGCAATCTCAGTTCAGTCAATCACAGTTGGGAGGTGATTTCTCGTATTGAGAAAGAGCTACCAGCTGAAGCTATTGCCCAGGCACGGCGAATAGCTCGATTCAGAGCAACTATGAACATCCATCATGGTGAAGTTGGTTATAAAGAATCCTCCACCTATAGTCATTTCAAAGTTTTCTCCACAATCCTTCTAGTACTAACATTCACTTGGAAAGTTATATACAGAATAGTCTTCTCAATTGTACGTGGTTTCTTGTTAATAAAGTTTTTCCTTCAAGAACAGAAATTTGATGGACATGTGGATATCATTTCTGACAATTGTTCTCCACAATATTGCTTCCTGCTAAACTTTGGAAAACTTTCAATCACTCTTTCCCCAACTAACACAACTCAGAATGTGACTGAAAAAATGAAATCACATATTGGGATTTCTCATTCTGATATCCACTCATTCCGTCTATCAATTGATGCAGTATTATTAGTGTGTGTCCAAGAAATTTTTGAACAGTCTTTGACAATTTCCTGTGGAGAGTTAAAAGTTAAGTCATCTTCTGTTATTGGGACTACAATCATGGAGAGCAATTCAAAACATCATTCTAGTTCTGTGAAAGGAAATCAAAAAAGGAGTGTTGATAATCTAAAAACTGTTCTTTGGGGTGAGCCTGCTCAAATTATTTTTCCTTCACGATCTAGTGAAAATAGTGATGCAGGTGAAGCTGAAAGTGCTTATAGCCCACTTTTGGAAAATTTTCTGGGAGAAATGTGGTCAACTTGGAAGAGGGCTTGCACAAAATATGATGATAATGAGATTGAGTATTCACAAAACCCATGGCTTCTTTGTGAGATGAAAAATAATTTGATTTATCTAGACAAGAAAAGTCAAGATTCTGGTTTTTGGAAATGCAGTTTGATAGTAGGAAAATTAAATTTAACTTTGGGACATTTGTCAATAATATCAATGGCTGTACTACTTATGCAGATACAGCATGCTCTAAAACGGACTGAGGACAATGAAAGGGCAAGTGTTCTTTCACGTCCAACTCCAACTCTCGAAGATCAATTAGAAATTAGTTGGGAAGGTAAATATGGGGGCTTTGTCGGTAGGATGAAGATGGCTTTTCTTAGAATGCTGCCAGAGAAATGTATTCAACTTGCAGTATTCATAACTGGTCCTCACATCCAGATGTCAATGAGAAAGATTGGATCAAACAGTGGGAATAAAGACATGAATTATATAGTTGGCCAGGATGACTTCTACCTTAGATTTGATATCCACAATATTGAGGCAGTTGTTTGGCCAAGTTCAAAATCTGATTTAGCATTATCTCAGTTGCCAGGATTGGATGATGCAGAAACAGAGTGCCACAGATTGCGAGAGCCTCAGATAATTGAAATTCCTAAATCAGATAATGAAAAGTATGCTTCTCAGATTTCTGTTTCACTCAGGTCTTACCTGAGAATTAATGGTTTGAACATTTACATGGGAGATTCGACAGAAATGCAACAGAGCCAAATTCTCTTGTTGAAGCCAATAGCAGTCCAGTTATCATTTTTCAGGTAGGGCAATTTTGGCCTTTTGTTTTGATTTTGTTTAAGCTCACTTGGAAATTTTGAATACTTGATATTACGGCGCTAACTTATTTTCCCACTGTTGGTCTGTTTGGATTTCTGAGGTGTAAATATCATATTCTAAAGGAGTTGAGAGCATCTGCCTTCCACTTCTCACTCATTTTTTATGTGCAAGAAAATTTTCTTCCCTCCTTTTTGATCAATTGTGGGCTACTCAACAGGAGATAGTCCTCCTTCACCCTTTGTTCCTTCTAACATAAGTCTGATTTGATTGGTTCCAAAGTTGCTAGTTTCAATGCCAAGAGATTTATAGTTAAACTAGCCTGTAGCCATGGTGGGCTATCAACATCACAGAAGACCATTTCCGAGAAGATTTTTCATTCATTAATTTCATTTGTTTCATGTGCCATGCATTTCTCTTTTGAGCCTGATACTTTGTATACAAGGGGTAAAGTAATTAACTTTCTCATCCTCCACATTGTGATCTCTTTTCCATATTCTATGTTAAATTTTCCTTTTTTTTTTATGAAAAAAGAGGTGCTCAAACTATAAAGTGGAACTTGATGTTTTTAAAAATTCGGTTTTTTCCCCTTTTATATAGTGTTTTTTCTACACTGTTATGAAATATTTGCATGGGGAGTTTTGTTCCTTCAGTTTTCTATGGGACAAGGTGGTTTTCTTAGCTTCTTCATGAGCTTCTCCTCTGGGGCTTTCAGAGAAATATCTTCAAGTGTTATCCAACATGATTGGAGAGCTTTACCTTTTTAGCATTTTTCCTCTGTTTTTTATATCTCCGCATTGTTCAGGTAGGAGGATATCTCATCTTCCATGTCTTCTTCTCCTTTCATTTCTTCTCTAGTAAAATTTAGTATGAAAAAAAGGGAACGCTTTTGAAGATTCATTTTAGCTTTCCTTAACTTACTTCCTCTCTTTAATCCTGAGTCTTTTAATGTTATTTGCACTCATGTTGTTTGAGAAGATACATTAATATTGCAGAATAGCATTTACTGTCCTTATGCTTTGATATGAAAGTCATAACTTAACCATTTCTGAGATAAACTTCATGCTTGTCAGTTTTAGTCCTTCGTTCTATTAGGTACAGGTTTTCTGAACTCATGTTTAAGTTAAAATGTTTGAAAAGCTTTAATACTTTTATTACTTTGTCTTATTTGTTATCGACTTCAATGATCTTTTGAGAATTATGGATTTAGTTGAAAAATATCTCTCTCTCTCTCTCTCTCTCTCTCTCCAATTTACTGGAAAACTATATATGCTATTCTGATGATGAACAAATTTTGCACCTATTGCAGGGAGTGTGTTCATTCATTTAGCACTACCACTATTGCTTTATCTGCAGCATTGCATGGGAGGGCTTCAGGATTCACAGTCGTATCATATATGGATGAGTTGCATGCTTTCTTTCAGGTGATTGTGTCCTTCTATGTTTCCTAACTAATGTTGCATTGTAATTTAATAGAATATCATGTTTAATAATATATTATAATAATTTTATATGAATGTCAAGCTTAAGTCCTTCAAGGGTCATTGAACTTATGATTGATTTTCACTAAACTTTAATTTGTATCCGCAAAATTACTCAATTTAATTATTATTTCAATAAAATTACCATTCTAGATTTTGGTAGAATCTCAGGCATATTTTTACATGATAACCTTTTGAATTCCATTTAAACAGCTGTCTAACTAATATTATTAGTTGCATGATAATGATTGGTGGTATTTGATCACACCTTGATATACAGTGGAAAATAAAAATCTAGTTTGCATTAACATGGGAAATCAAGGGTTATGATAATGCTTTTGATGATGTACAATTGGGGTAGTATTTTTTTATAAGGAAAGAAACTTTATTGAGAGAGAAAGAAATGAGTGTACACCATGAAGAACAAAGAACCTTTCTATATAACTTAAAAAACAACTATAAATCAGAACATAAAACACAAGCTAAAGAACCAATACCCTCCAATAAAGTTGGATAACATTTAAACAGACCGTATTGAAGCTTTGAAGCATAAGCCCATACAAAAGCCAAAACACCACCTTGTCCCACAACAAACTAAAGGAAATATTCTGAGTTCTGAAGATATGTGCCTTCCTCTTCATCCAAAGACTCCATGACTACAAAAAAATAAATATAAACCAAAGAATTTTGTCATCTCTCCTTGGGTTACTATTATTTTTCTCTTTTAAGGAACAATAATTAAGTGAGTGAAAAAATTTTATACTTGAACTCTTTCTGCTTTGTTATCTTTTTTCCTCCTCAAAGAAACCTGTTTGTGGAGTCCCTTGTGTTTCTAGCACGTGTTTGTTTATCGTCATAACTTGATGATATTATTTTTGTCCAGGTCATTGCAGATTTATTTTCAGCAGTTTCATATGCTTTTGATAGCTTTCACGTAATTGGTTGCATACCTCTTCAAGATTTTATGAGGAGAAGGAAGATGTTTTCAGAAACTGACAACAATGACACTACTGCAGAAGGAGCACCGTTGATTTATAATAGTACTTTGTTTTCAATTAATGGCGCCTTTCATCTCAAGTCAGTGGATGTGATTCTTCAAAATTCTAGAATAAGTGATAAGGGGGAGAATTCTACCAAAGTAACTGATGCTTTGGGTTATCAAAAGTTTTCTGGGCATGATTTGCATGATTGTGGAATTTGGATTTCTGTTCATCATGCTGGTGTAGATGTGTCTTGTGAAGAAGGGAAAGTGGAAATTCTATTTGATTTGTTAGGGATTCAGTCTGTAATTTTTAGGTATCAGGATCACATGGGAAAAAGTTTTGATCACTTTATAGTTAGAAACTTGCAGCAGCAACCTAATAGTTTGTTATATGAATTATATCTTTCTAATTTCACATTTTCTTTAGGGTTGGGTTGTCTTCATGATGGGATGAGTAACTCATTTGGTAATTCTACTTTAAGTGGTGATGCATATGCATCATACATTGCAGAAAAGTTCCCTTTGATAACTGATTCTGAAGCTTCAAGTGCGCAGCCTTCTATATTTGAGAATTTGGGTTTTGCTTCAAGTATCTCAGCTCCAACCTCAAGTGACTGGATTCTCATAAATGTTTCAGTGAGTGGAATATTTATTGCAAGGCACTCAATAAAGAATGTTGTGGTTGGAGCACAACAATTCAATAAGCTTACATCATTGCTTTCAGTTGGGAGTAATCTTCAGAGAATCTTTTGGACGATACAGGTGCTGACTTCATCTCTAGTTGAAGGAAACTAATTTATCTTCTTTACGATCTTTCACTTTACTTATTCTACCATCAACTTTGATGACCTTCTTGTCTACAACCTTGTAATGTTGAATGATAAGTTTTATGCTTTTGAATTTTCTTGCATATGAATCTTGACTTCACTAGATTCAAATTGGAGTGACAAGTGAGACATTATGCTATTTGGCAGGGTGGACATGTGTTCCTTGAAATCACAGCTTTGATGACATTTGCTCGATGTTTTTCTTTGTATCTCCATCATTTTGCAAGTCTTGTATCAATTGTAAAGACATCTGCTAAACAAGTTGAAGATACTGAACATGATGCCCTGGTGATACTACAGGCAACTCAAGAGTCTGGTTGGGAAATGCCCGAGGCTTCCACCATAGATGTTTCTCAGTTTTCTCTTATTCTCGTGATTGAAGATGATTTTGGTATGCATCCTCTCTTTTATTGAATCTGATAATTCTGTTGTATACAATGTTTAGATAGTGAGTCATTTTGTGCAGGTGGTTTTCAGGAATTTGTGAGTGAGCTTGATGTCTGTGTGAAACTTGAATCAGCAAATATCCAAAGGAAGTTCATGTTTAAACTTTCTCGCATGACAATTTTTTCACAAGTCCTTAAAGAACGTGCAGAAAATGAAAATCAAATTCCTCAATTTTCTTCTGTCATGTCAAATGAATCATCATCCCATTTTACAGCTAGCGATCCTGCTGTGGCATTTCATCATGTGGAAGGAAGTCATATAAGTCATCAGAACTATATCTTGAATCATTTAGTTGCTTCCATATCTGCTGAGAAGCCAAAGAATGGCCCTCTGCCATTGAATCAGGTTTGGGTTGGCAATGGCTCTGTTTCAGGTTTTGATATGACAATTTCTCTACCTGAAATAAGGGTAAGTGATATCAAGTTCCTTCTGTTTCTCTTAAAAGTTTCAAGGCCTGTATTATGCTAAATTTTTCATGCTGTTGATGCTTTGCTAGTCCTGTCAGTAAAGCATATATGTTCCTTGTTCTTGGCTATTATGTCAGATGCTTTCATCCATGTTTTCATCCTTCTCTGGTGGATACAATGAAGAAACAACCAGTGATCTGAAACAAAGGAGCTGGTCCAGTAACCAAGCAGCTGATAGCAGTTTGGAAGATGTGGTTCCTAATGGTATTTTTGTTTTCAAAAAGTTTATAATCTTTCTCCCAAATTTGGGGAAACTTGAACCGAACTTCCTTCTTGACATGCACAGGTGCAATTGTAGCAATTCAAGATGTGCATCAACACATGTACTTTGCAGTTGATGGAGAAAATAAGTTTAGTTTGGTTGGCGTAATTCATTATTCTCTTGTCGGAGAAAAGGCTCTTTTTAGGGTAAGAGAATACTATTATTTGTATTTTTATTTAACATTCCAGCCTTGAGTTTTGGCAAGTGCTAGATTCTTAAAGACTTTTCGTATTGAAAGTATGTGTATAGATGCTTATTTGTTTGAAATTAATAGCACTACATATAGAGATGCTAATTTTTATATGGTTTATTTGTAGACTAAATGCAATGATTTGCATATTTTCAGTAGTGGCTTTCTAGGGCTTTGCATTAGTAAATGCGGCACTTCTGTTCTATAATTTTTGGAGATACGCTTTCATTGGTGGTTGTCACTAAAATCTTTCCTTCATGTCATAATTCATGCATATCTTGGCTTTATCAGATGCTTAATTTTGTATCTTAATATATCACATGAATAGTTTTTTTCCATGTTCCCTCCATGTTCGTTAAGATATTTATTGATTGAATGCAAAGACAAAAGCTGGTTTGGGATCAATTACCTCTGCACTTTTTTTATGATTAGTTTTTTTTTTTTTTTTTGTGAGGGGGGGGGGGGTGGTTGTGGGGGTGGATCAAGATCCAGAAACACTGTAATAGGTGATGCATATTGGTTGTTGAAGTGCAAGGAAATATGGTGAGCTTTGGCAACTTTTGTTTTGCGCTGTATACCATATTATAAGCTAGCTAATGGTGGAACCTGGCTTACTTTAAAGGAATGTTATGAATTGAATTTCAATATGTCTCAAGCCTCTAAGACTGAGGCAGAGACATGACACCTTTTGGAGACTAGATATAGCATTTTATTATGCTTCCTGTTTTCCATGACATCACCATTGTTGCATATGCATATTGTGGGTGTCTGATTCTAGTTTGCCATGCTTCTTCTCTGAGCTCCATCGCATAATTAATTATTATATGGGCTCCTTATTTTAGTTTGGTGTTAGTTACATGACTTATTTTTGGCTCTGTTCAAATTCAATCATATGAGAAGATGAAGTGGTCCAACTCTTTGTTTAATTAAAATGCTAGTTTGTTTAAGGATCTTTATGCTAATTGCTAGTCCATGTTGTGGTGATGTAGCATTTTGGGGCATGATTTTGTACATGATAGTATCTGAAAAATATAGCACATATAGTTAGCTTGTTTGGTGTCTATTCAGCTTAATTGTGCAGTACCTATCTGACGTCTACATGACTGATCCTAGATTTTGATGTGGTGTAATACGCACTCAAATCCCTCTTTTGTGAGAGGGGAATGCATTCAAATTATTCTCAAAACATTTCATTCTCTCCTACGACAATAATAATAAGTAATTCTAAGTGAAGAAGTATGATTTATAATACACAATTGCTTTCAAATTCATTTGCCATTATATTACTGGTTGAATATATTTTATTGTGTTTTTTTTAAAAGGCTTAATGTAAAAAAAAAAACCCAACCTTTTTAAGAACTTGCAATTGTACCGAAACCTTTCATAATAGACAATTGTACCATAATTTTGAAACTTAGTTGCAATTATGCCCATTTGACAAAATTAAAATGAAAATTAACCCATTATACCTTTTATTTTTTCTAGCCAATCATCTTTAAACTCAACTCTATCATTGCTCTATATTAATCCATTCTCAATTGCAAAAAATGATGGGTGTAATTTTGACCAAATGGTTGCAATTGCAACTAAGTTTTGAAATTAGGGTAAAATAGTTTGTTATGAAAGGTTTGGGTATATTTGCAACTTTTCAAAAAGGTTTGGGTTTTTTTTGGTCATTAAACCTTCTTAAAAAAAGTTCTCAGGTGTTTGGGATTCATCACTTTGGACTTTTATGACCTCTGTTCTAACTTATTTGTAGGTCAAGCACCACAAACAAAAGATATGGAATTCGTCAGTTTTGTGGTTCTCCTTGATATCATTGCATGGCAAGAATGATTCTGGTAAACCATTGAGATTGAATTATCGTCCTGGATCAGGTTTTGTTGACATCTCCGGCACGAATGATAGCGGATGGTCTCTTTGGAGAGCACTTTCTTGTGAGCCTGAAAGCTATGAGGGTGATGTCGACTGGGAGCCATATAATAATTTGGCTAAGAATAAGTTTTACCTGATCAATAAGAAGAATGACTGTGCTGTTGCTTTTATTGATGGGATTCCGGAATTTGTCAGGAAGCCTGGAAATCCTTTCAAGTTTAAACTATTCCAGGACCATGCCTTGGGTCTCAATATTGCAACTTCAGATAGGTATTCTTTGGAGCCTTCTGGAGCTAATCTGCATTCTAGGGCACAAGAGGAGGAAGGCCGAACTTCTCATCGGAGTGAAAAACTCCCTTGCATTCACATTAAGATTGACAACTCCAATCTGACCATTGTTCATGAACTTCCAGATACAAAGGACAGATTTCATCTCCTTCGTGGTTGCATAAAAAATGCGCAAATCAATGTTCAAATTCTCCCTTATAAAACCAGAGTTATGAACACATCATGTGCTTTGCTTTATTATTTTGATGCACAAAGAAATTCATGGTGAGCTTTTTATTCTGGAAAGAATAATATAATGTTCTTATTAGTTGCATTTACATTAAAATTCATTCCTGTTTTGTGGGGTGTAGGAGAGAACTTGTTCACCCTGTTGAAATGTGTACATTCTACCGCTCAAGTTATCAATTTCCAAGTTTAGAAACTGTTCAGCATGGGGTACCAGTTCATGTCTATTGCAGAACTAAGGAGGTCAGCATAATCATACATAACAAAATAATTTCTTCTAATAATTTTCTTCTTTGGTTCTCATAATATTTTAAATAAGTTATATTCTGGCTTCTTCACAGTTGGACATATCTCTAACTGAGCTATCATTGGATATACTACTCTTTGTGATTGGGGAATTGAAGTTGGCTGGTCCCTTTTCAGTGAGAAACTCTCTGATATTGGCCAATTGCTGCAAGGTTTGTATTCCATTTGTGATTGGTTCATTTGCAGTATCTCTGATTCCCCTGCAACCCCTTCTTATTGTGCTTATGCATGTATGATTTCCATGTACTAATATATATTGAGTGTATTTTCACCATTCTCTGTGCTTAAGCTTCGCAACATTGGGCGTTTAATATGTTATTGGAGCAGGGAATCCTTATTGGAGCTTGAAATCTTGAGACCTCCCATTTATTGAACTGATCATTAAGGGCAAGCGAGACTGTCCTTCAGTATGGAATTTCCTTGCTTTTTTTTAGAAAAAAAAAAATATGAACTGGTAGAGTTCATATCCAGCTATGGAATAAGTGATCTCTTGCCTGAGAATACTCGGTAATTTCATATGATTGTTCAAGAGATTCAATTCAAACGTCATACAGCTGGAATTGGTGGTGCTATTTTTTCCATCATAGTGACTATAGTGGGAGATGGACTCTCTGTTTGCATTTTCTATTTCTCTTTTTAATAAGCTATACTGCATTATTGACAAGTCTGCAATCCATATTATAATTTCTTCTCCCTATCTCTCTCCTGGTAGTGAAAATCTCGACTGTATATTCTCATAATATTCTTGTCTAGCATTATGAAAATGTGTTATAACTATGATTGCCTGAGCAGGTGGAAAACCAGTCAAGTTTAAATCTTCTTTGTCACTTCTACAATAACAAAAGTGTGACAATAGCCACGAAACAGTCTGCCTCTGTATTTTTAAGGTAACTTGTTTGCATGTGTTACTTGTAATCCCATGAATTTGCTATTGTAGTTCCTCCTTGCAGTCAGCTTGAATTTTTATTTTCCTTTTTTCTTTCACTTGATGGAAAATTGGAAAAGAAACTTAGCTACTGTCGTGTTTTAATCCCAGCTTGTGGTGGCATGACTTTATCTTGTAATTGATTCCTTAATTCAAACTCATTCCCAAGGCTGACCAATTCTTGATTATGAATCTACTGCTAAAGAGACCAGAAGCACCTTCATTTCTGTTTCCAGAATTTCAGATTAGGATATTCGCACAATTTATGTGAACTTGTTAGGCCAAATGATCAGAAGGAGCACATTATGTAAATCTATTAACCACATGCTGCATAATGAAATGCAAGCTAATGAAATTTGTTAGACAAAACATATGAAAACTTAAAATGACATAGTAATTTACAGTACTGGTTATCCTGATCACTCTTGTAAAACTTGCATAAAACGGCAGAAAATAGCAAGCTCAGTGCACTTAAGAAGGATAGAAGCCAATAATGTTTGTCCAAGTGAGCTTCTCTCATGTCACCAGAGAACCAGCTCTCCCTCCCTCTTGAACTGGTGAAAATATTTTAGGGAGATCAGGACACTCAAGAGACTTCCCACTCCAAATATCAGGGCATGCAATGCAAAGCCCATTGTATGCAAATTGCACTTTTAACCAAAAAAGTTATCAGGAGGATATATGGCATGTAGTTCTAGGTACAAATTCTGTTGTTGATAAAGAACAATAAATTGTTTGTGCACCAAGTTTTTTAGGATTCAAAGCTGATTGTGTGATTTTTAAAGCAGATGAATTTAAATGTTAATCACCAAAAAAAATTCTGAACTTTTTCTCAATTTGCAATTATAGCCGTACATTTATTCGTTGCAATCATGGCCAGGCCCCCTGAATATGTTTAGTTATATTTAAAATTCACACATTCATAAATAGAGAAATTAAGCGTACATGCTGATAAATTTGGTGCTCTTGTTATTGAAGGTTTATTTTTTTGTTGGCATATCTTTTTGTAATGATCACATCTGAAACTAATTTTTACCTGCTATGGAATTAATTTAGGTTGTTTACTATGATTGCGTCCAATAACTAAGCAATAGGCTACAGTTGGATATTTTTCTAAAGTGTGGGCCACCATCGGAAATTGGAAAAATGTTTTTTTTCCCTGATCAAACCTTTTATTTCTCATGCCAAAATAGGTGGTTTTTGGCTGTTCGTTTTGATTTTTTCCAAAAAATCATATTCTTGGAGGTTATGTATTAGTGTGCAAACATGCATGTACACCGTTGTTTGCGTATGTTTAGATTAAATATTTGTTTGATCAATAACCTATGATTATTATGTGTTCTAAAGGCAGCCAATACTAGCGAGCGAACCTCCAGAAGGTGCATCATTTGTTACAATTCAGCTTTCCGACCTTGAATCTTTTTCAACTTCTTCACTTCATCTGTCTCTTTCAAAAACTCAAATACTTGCTTGGAGAACACGTATAGTGTCACTTTCAGGTATGTTAGCTCCATTTGAACAGGAGGTTAACTATTATATGTGGGTCATTCATGCCTTTCTAGTTTCTTGACATAATTTTATTTCATCTGTAAAGGAAAAATACCTGTGTGGCTTATTGGGACCTTACAGAAGATTATGAGCTTTTGGGTGCTGCACACTTTCTGGTAGTCAAGATTTGTAAATTCACTTCTCATCTCTCTTGGTTAGTCATATTCTAAGAGGGGATAATTTGAGAGAAGTGAATGTAGTTGTTAAGAATATGTATTTATGTCCTAAAAAAATATTTTATTAATCAAGTAGAGAAAAATTAAAAAGAAAAGCTTATCTGAGGCTTACACAAACAAATCTTCCTTTCTAGTGCTAGTATATTAGCCACATGGCATACATGTGATGCCTGACATGGATTAAAATGTGCAATTATGACTTTGTGAAATATTACAGCAGTGAACTTAACTTTGTAAACTATTGAAAAGGAAAAATTGTTAATGGATACTCTTATTCATCTTTAATCTCTAGCAGGTCAAATCTGGCTGGAAATTAGGGTCATGCAGACTAGGTTATAAGAAACCAGTTTTAATTTCCTTAATTTTTTCTCCACTTAACATTGAGTGTCTCCATGCAGGCATCTCTATTGTGCATTGTTGCCTGCCATCAAAATTATACTTGATCGAAATATGTATATATTTTTTTGTATATTCATAATTGCAAATAATTTTTTGTTGGACTCAAATAAAATTCCTAATTAGTGTATGCACCCTTGGTGTAACTTTTCTATCCAAACCTTTTTTTTTTTCTGATATGGTCAATTTATTACCTTATGAAAAAACTTGTAGATTCTGAGGGTTGAATAAAACGTTTTTCATCCTTGAACAGATTCAAGAGCTTACCCAGGGCCATTTGTTGTGGTTGACATTTCAAGGAAATCTAAGGTATTTTCCCAAGTTACTGCTTCATTTTCTTAAGTTGAAAAGTATACCTATATTAATTATATTTCATTTTTGTATTATTTTATAGGATGGTTTGTCCATTGCCATTTCTCCTTTAACTAGAATACATAATGGAACTAAATTCTCCATGGAGCTACGATTCCGACGACCTCAACAAAATGAAGATGTGTTTGCATCTGTGTTGCTGAAGAAGGGGGATTCAGTTGATGATTCCATGACAACTTTTGATGCTATAAATTTGTCTGGTGGATTAAAGAAGGCATTAATGTCTTTAAGTGTTGGTATGCATTCTCAATTCTGCAGCTTACTTAAATTAAATTCCAACATTCCTTGTATATCTTTCATGTATTCTTATTATTTTTGGAAAATTACACAATCTCCTTAAGCTTAGGCAATATTAACACTTAGTCCTCATTTTTCCAAATTCAAGGATGTGGTCCTTGACTTTTTAAATTCCTTGTACTTCAGTCTTTTGTTTACAAATTTAGTACACATTTTAATCTCTAAGTTTTTAAATTGAACAAGTATTTAGTCCTTAAGGTCTCATCTGTTATATTCAAAATTTTAGGGACTAAATGGCTGTTTCATTTTAAAACTTAGGAACTAAAAACTTATTTCACTTAAAATGCAAAGGACTAAAGTATGTCATATTTTAACATAATAACTAAAGGGCAAGGACTTTTAAAGGTTAAGGACCACTTAATTCAATTTGATAAAGAAAATGAGGACCAAAGTGCATTTTTTTCCAAATTTCAAGGGATTTTTATGATTTTCCCCATTATTTTTTTCCTTCCCAAGCATATATCCTTCTCCTTCCTCTTCTTTTCTATAACATCTTATGCTTATTATCTTCATAGATTCTAAATGAGAAATAATGCAAGTCTTATATCCACAAGCAATTATCTGTGTAGATGAGGGAGCGATTATCAAAGAAAATTTATGCTTAATTTTGTACTTAAATTTGTCCATTTTCTGTGTGTATTCTAAGTAACATATGAAACCTCTCATTCCTGCCCTCTCAACCCAGTGCACGAATGACTGATAACAAAGAACTGGTTGGAATTTAACTAATCCTTTTTGGAAAGAGTTTAAAGATGATGAAATGATAACAAGGAATGGTTGGATTGTGGCTGAATGTGATATTACTGGAAATTTTAGTTTTTCTTTTCATTGTTGTCTCAGAATGAAAATTGAATATGTTCTGCTTTATATTTGGTGGGGAGGTTCTACCTTAAAGTCCAAACTCCATGTAGGATGTTGATCACCTTATTTTCGCAAGCCATCTTCTACTCTTTGTTGAAAATTTTAAATTAGTGGAGTTTCTTTGTATCATTAAGAGGGGGAAAAAAGAGTTGCTGAAGCCACACTAGCATATGGTGGTTATTGGTTAAGAGAGGTGTGGGCTCTATTCTCTGAATTGTGTGGGTCATGGTTTTAAATAACTGCTGCTGTGTAAATTAATGACTCATATAATGGTTCTTTGACCCACTATTATGTTACGGGCTGTTACACCCAATTATGGGTAGGAATGGCAGGGAAGATTTTGCAATTCCTATCCCTGCCCCATTAGGAATCAAGGTGAGACTGGGGTGGGTGCAGGTATCTCTCTTTTTTTTTTAGGTATCTGTATATATGAAATTATTAGTGTTATTTGTTAATATTTGAGAAAAATATTAAAATTTTGTAATAAATAGGATATTCTTAAAAATAATTTTTTTGGTAATTGTGAACTCGAGATTATAATATAAAAATATATTTTTGCTGCTGGGGAAAAATTTGTGTGGGGTAGGGCAGGGTGACCTAAACCTGTCTCCACTGGGTTTAGTGTGGGACATGGGTTCCCCATCACGGAGGGGTAAATTTACCATCATTAATTATGAGCTGTTAGCCTTTGTCATTATGCTTTATACCCTTCTTTTGAAAAAAAAAAAAATAATAAAAAAAAATAAAAAATCATGGTAGTGCCAAAGGAGATCTTTTCAATTTGGTTGGGACACTACTACTACGATTTAAAATCTCAATTTGTGTATTTCTTTTTTCTCTTTGACATTCCTAAGGACTAATGATTTTGGTAATTGATTTGCAGGTAACTTCTTATTTTCTTTCAGACCTGAAATTACAGATGACCTTTCAAATTCCAAGAAAGTACTTTCAGTAGAATGGTCAGATGAGCTAAAAGGTGGAAAGGCTGTTCGTCTTTCTGGAATTTTTAATACGCTGAGCTATAAAGTCCGCAGGGCTTTATCCTTTGAATCTACGAAATGTTCCTTTAGCACTGCACATTGTACCCTCCAATCTGAAGATGCTCATGCCACTAACCTGCATTTTCTGATTCAGAGCATTGGAAGAGATGTTCCTATCATGCATCCTGATAAGTCTAGTGATGGCTCTGAAAGTAGAAATTCAGCAGTAGCACTACAGGAGCAAAGGGAAATTTTTCTTCTCCCTACTGTACGGGTGTCCAATTTATTGCACTCAGAGATACATGTCCTTTTATCTGAGACAGGTAATGAAAGAATTATTCTGTAGCAGTATTCTTCTAGTTTGCAGTGCCGCTATTCATGACTTCTATTTTGGTGCAGATTTGCATTCCACCTTTGTCAATGACAATATTGGGAAGCAAGAAACTATAGCATGTGGATCAACAGCTGATTTTTATGTTAATCCTGCCATAATATATTTTACAATTACTTTAACTGCTTTTAGATCAAGCTGTAAACCAGTGAATAGTGGTGATTGGATCAAGAAGTTACCTAAGAACAAAAATGATGTCCATTGTTTGGACATTGATCTAGATTTTGGTGGTGGAAAGTACTTTGCATCGCTAAGATTGTCTCGTGGGTTCAGAGGCATATTAGAGGTTGTTTATGCTGTTACCACTTCATGAACTTCACAATTTATTTGATGTGCTCTATTTACAAGGGTACATACCATAAATTGGATTACTAGTCATTTGCAGCTTTTCATCTTGGTGAAGATTAACTATTTAGCTTTTTCAGGCTGCTGTTTTCGCACCATATTCATTGAGGAATAACACTGATTTTTCCCTCTTTTTCTTTCCTCCTAATCAGAAGCCTCTGTCTAGGTACTTGCTATGTCTCAATGTCTGAGGATGGTAAATGAACTTTTTAAGCACTTTTCTATATTTGTCCTTTATGTATTGATAGCTATAAATATTTGCAGGTATGAGGTCAGAAATTATGGTTCCAGCATTCCTCCTGAGTTGGGTTTATTTTGCCCCCCGAATTCAATTAGATCATGGTTTTTGAAGTAAGATACATATAATTTTGAGTGCCATATAGTTGTAAAATTCATCTCTTCCTGAATCAATACAAAAATGCGTATGCATTTAATAGGTGTTTGTATCATCTTAAAGTATTCTAAAAATTTTTTTATCAGATCCCACAAGATGCACTTCAAACTGTTGGAGGACCGTGCATCTGAGGTGCTGTTAGACTTGGATGCTTTATCAGGCGTCTCAGAGATAAGCTTAGAGATAGTGGAAGGATCTGGACTTAAATATATTACAAAGTTCGGGGTTTCTATCGGACCATCTTCAAGTATAGTGGAGGTCCCATCACAAATTGTAACTATGATCCCACGACATGTTGTATATAATGAATCAGAGGAGAGTATCACCATCCGTCAGTGTTACTTGGAGGTATGCTCTCAATTCTAGATGTGTAATTTTCTTCAACTTGTTTGATGAATGTGTTTGATTTGTGCTCTTACTCCCTTTTCTCTACATCACAACCTGTCTTTTTGAAAAGGATGAAATGGCATGCTTGATCCAAATTAACAGTAAAGAGAGAACAACACTACAGCTACAGAATGGTATTAGCAAGAGCAAGGAATTCAGCTTTTTTGAGAATATGATCAGAAAGCATAGGAATGATATTGATACTTCATCAGTATATATCCAGTTTCAATTGAATGGATCTGAATCAGGCTGGTCAGGGCCAGTATGCATTGCTTCCCTGGGATGCTTTTTCCTGAAATTCAGGAAACAGTCAAATCAAGTTCAACCTTTGAGTAACAAAGCAACAGAATTTGCTTCTGTTCATGTGATAGAAGAAGGATCCACTCTTGGGATGCATTTCTACAAACCTCCAAATGTTAATCTACCATATCGGATTGAGAATCATTTGCGTGGAGCATCTCTCACTTATTACCAAAAGGTTGTGCTGTTATTCCCTTTGTCTTATCTATAAGTTTCAATTTGATGTTCATCCAGTCAAACTATCATGTATAATAATTCTTTTCCAATCATTGAGAAATGTTCAGGATTCAGCAGAGCAAGAGGTACTTGGATCCGAGTCCAGTGCATATTATGTGTGGGATGATTTGATTCTTCCACATAAGTTGGTTGTTGTAATAAATGGTAATGACCTACACATTGTTTTCTATTTCTTCTTTTTTTTTTTTTTGCTTTAATTTAGTCCCAATATGTCTGCTTCTCTCATTGAGTTCCTGGCGCTAAGTTCTTTCCCCTTTCATGGCCCAAGGGAAAAAGATGTTTATTTTTTTCCAGTAGTTACAACTTAAGATTTCAACTTGGTGGTCTTAGGTTTGAAGCACTTGAATAGGGTGGATTGTGTACCCCAGGCAGTGAACCAAGAAAAGAGGGAGGGGATGGGAGAAAGAAAAGGCCAGTACTTATTTTTCTGTGAAAACATGGCATACATCATGCACCCATATTTTTAGCAGAGTAGCATTCTAATTCAGTATTCTAATGTAAAAACCAGCATGATATGTGCGTAAAGGCAACTTAGTTTTAAGATTATCATTGTAGTAATGTGCTGTAGTAGGTAGTACACAGATCAGGATGTCGTATACTTTGATTCTGTTCCTTATTCATTGGTTTTTAGGAGGACTACATAACCCTTGATCAGTGATTGTCAGCTTGATGCAGTGTATTTGATCTCTATTCATACTACATGTATGTATACTCTAAGCATACAAAACTAGTAGTAGTATATTGAAGCAATACTACATGCCACTACTCTGTGCTAGTTTATTGCATTGGAGGATGAGTCTAGATACCCATTGACCTAACCAAATTAAAGAACTTCTTATTGTTCTTACCATGATTAAACAAATTGTGAATGCTAGATACTCATTAGGTTGAAAGAACAAGGAACAATGGCACTTAATCTATTTTGAATTTCAATACATGATGGTTTTATTTTATTTTAGATTTATTCTTTTTAATTCAAAGTACTAAGTTGAATTATCATGTGTCTAAATTTCAATTTATGAGATGCTTGAAATGTGAGTAAGTTTATAGAGCTTTGTCTTACGAAAATACAAACAAGGACAGCCTTAAAATATTTTGAGACTTTGGCAGAGAGATTATTTTGAAAATATATTTGTCAATTATTCTGTACCTCTGGGTATAATGAAGTCTTTGTTTGTGGAATATGAAATTGCAGATTGTCCTTTTAAATTTTTTTTTTTTTTTTTGCTATGGTGTTAAAACCATCTATTATTGGATGTTACAACCAATAAAGAAAAAGATGCATTTGGTACTTCCCATGGCTATATTGCATGTGACAGTCAATTTTTAAAATATCCATCGCCTATCATAAGATCCAGATTTCAGGAACTTCACAGCTGTTGATGTTCTAAAGAAATATGACATAATTGGCATTTTTCATGCAGATATGCACCTATTACGTGAAATTAACTTGGATAAGGTGCGGCCTTGGAAACCTTTTCGCAAACTCAAACAAAACAGAGGGTTAGCATCTCTTTCACTTTTCAACAAAAAATCCAGAGACCAAAAAAATTATTTTGGTCAGTTAAACAGCATGGAGATTGTAAAGGTAGGGTATGAAGTGTATGCAGAGGGTCCCACGCGAGTGCTACGAATTTGTGAGTTTTCCAGCAGTCAGAAGGGAGACAGATTGGTTCAATCATGTGCAAAAATCCAACTAAGAGTAGTTCATTTTGCAACCCACCTACTTGAAGATGGAAAGAAGGTCAGTGTCGATGGATTCTGTGTTAGTGGAACACATTCTCTCATCTGAACTCTTTGACATTTGTCCTGAACCCTTTTTTACAAGTCCATCATTTTTCCCATGATATTTTGTTTATCTTTTATTATTAGACCTCTATGGCTTTCCTAGTGTTAATTGTTTTTTATATGAATGTTGCTTGGTGATCTCAGATGCAGAAATAGTTGTTTGTTGATGCAACGACTTTATTTATATTTACTGACTGCTATTTTTCGTGAAGGATTTTGATAAGAATGAGGAACCATGTTATACACCATTTGTAGTTGCAAGGCTTGGCAATATCAATCTGGATTCTATCTTTACTGATCAGCACAAGTATATTCAGATCAGTTTACAGGTATTAGTCTCTACATGCCCTACATTCTTTTTGAATTATGAAATAGAAAATAACCTTAGCATAATTCTCCTTTGGTTTTCTGATTCTGGAAGAGGTCATAATGAGAATTGCGCATGAAGTTCCATGCAATTGTATACTGATAAGGCTTCTATTTAAATTAAATGCAGTCGTTAAATATCGATGAGAAGTGGATTGGTGCTCCTTTTGCTGCAATGCTTCGGAGGCATCAATTAGACTTCATTGACTCGAATGTTTCTGTACTCAAGGTTGTCTTCATCCTTCTTTCAACCAACTCAAATGTCAGACAAGTTAAATACTCATCCATCATTCTGCAGGTATAAATCCTGGCAATGTACCTCTGGCCTTTTGTCATTGGTTGCCAGAGGTATTTAGCTTGCTTTCTTTTATTACTATATACTTCTAATATACCTCAGGTTGGATATTACAAAATACATGCATGCATGGTTTCTGTAGCTCTAACTTTTGACTCAATGGTACACAGCCAATTGACTTGAACCTTGATGAGGAGACTTTAATTAGACTTGCCTCATTTTGGCGAACATCTCTCAGCGACTCAAGTGGTCCAAGTCAGCGGTATTACTTTGATCATTTTGAGGTCCATCCAATAAAGGTTTGACACTTTTCTAGTATATCTTGGCAGCTTTCCCTTTATGTTTGTTAGTTGTAATCTGACCTATGTTTATGATGTCTTACAGATAATTGCTAACTTTCTTCCTGGAGATTCGTATGCAAGCTATGATTCAGCACAGGAGACTCTAAGGTCATTACTGCATAGTGTGGTAAAGGTGTGACCAGTACTCTTTCTCAGGTTTTTTTTTGTTTTAAGATAAATGTGAAAGAAGGCAATTAATCTCTTCATAATTTTAGACGTGCAAAGCTTATTTTTGTGCTATCATTGTATGAGTTGCTTGTTTCACTTTTTGCTCTTCTGTAGGTTCCACCCATAAAAAATATGGTTGTAGAGCTCAATGGGGTCCTGGTTACTCATGCTTTGATAACCATGCGTGAATTATTCATCCGATGTGCGCGGCATTATTCCTGGTAAGCCTATGCATTATTCCTGGTAAGCCTATGTGTAAGTGGGTATGCATTTATGTAAATAGAATGTTAAAAGTATGTTCTAAAATTGATTCATTTATGTAAATAGAATGTTAAAGTATGTTCTAAAAGTGAATCCAGGTATGCAATGAGGGCCATCTATATTGCAAAAGGAAGCCCCTTGCTTCCACCAGCTTTTGCGTCCATTTTTGATGACTTGGCTTCATCTTCTCTTGATGTTTTCTTTGATCCTTCTCGAGGATTGCTTAATCTTCCTGGTTTCACATTAGGTAACTATTTGGAAGTATTTCTTCTTCTTGTTAGATGTGCGATATACTTATATTAGTAGATTAAGCTTTACTCTCCCTTTTGTGGTTTGGAGCATTTGCTATATTATGATAGCCCATCAGAACCAAAGGTACTTGCACATGAGAAGCACATACATCAAAAAAATGTGTAAAACCATATTTGGGGATTAAACTTCTTCCCCTATTTCACTCATTTCACTCTGTGCCCTGAGATCCACTCTCTTACAATATTTCATGAACTTTCCTGTCTGCTTTACTGGAATATGCTGACAAATTGCCTTCTAGAAACCATGGATTGGAAAATATAAATTCGCCTGAACTAATGGTGGGGAAGTGGAATTTATCCTATTTTTCTTCTTTGGTGTAGCTTTTATTATGCTCAA
The DNA here is from genome assembly GCA_949750685.1 of Vernicia montana. NCBI lineage: Eukaryota > Viridiplantae > Streptophyta > Magnoliopsida > Malpighiales > Euphorbiaceae > Vernicia > Vernicia montana. Next base: position 11,455 of record CATKHJ011207227.1, on the reverse strand, counting down.
GGGATGCACAAATAGCTGAAACTAAGTCATATAATCCCTTCAAGAATTTAAAGATGTACCCATATTGTCACATGGGGATGGTGGTGGTCTTTCTGTCTAGTTCTCTGCTTTGTATAAGCTGTTTGTGAGGGAGCTGGGGTCCCTTTTAATCCAAAAGTTACCATGTGTGAATAACAGTGGGTTTCTTGCTCTGTTACTTTATTTTGTGCTGCTTGTTGAGGACAGGTACCTTCAAATTCATCAGTAAATGTATTGGTGGTAAAGGGTTCTCAGGCACAAAACGCTACTTTGGGGATCTGGAAAAAACTGTATGTTCTATGCTTTTTTTAGATAAAAGTTTCCATGGCATTCACTAAAGATATTAATTGCATGTTGTCTCTGCAGCTGAGAACTGTGGGATCTAATGTGCTGTTTGCTGCTGTCACTGAAATATCAGACTCTGTTCTGAAGGGAGCAGAAACAAGTGGTTTTGATGGAGTGGTACTAGTCATTGTCTCCTTACGAATTATTGTTTATTTATGTTAATAATGCTACCATAAAAGGATTTGATTAATGCTGTAGTTCTCAACATTGACATTTTTGCTTTACATTTTATCACCAAGGTGAGCGGATTTCACCAAGGAATACTGAAATTGGCTATGGAACCATCACTGCTTGGGACTGCTCTGATGGAAGGTGGGCCAGACAGAAAGATCAAGCTTGATAGAAGTCCTGGCATTGATGAGGTATTATCTTTGACATGTAGTCCAATGACAATTTTATGAAATTTGGCCTTTCCTTCAGTATGCGTTTATTCATTGATGGAAGATGAATTGTTTGTGTGGATTAGTCACTCCATTGCAAAGCCAGTAAAAGACAACACCTTTAACACATTGTTCACCATGGGAAAATAAAATTCTTTTATATGTTCTGATACTTTTTATGGATGCAAACATTTGTCAAGCTCAACATGCAACTTGTTTTGTCTTTTATCGGTTTTTCTGGTTATTTGGGATATTGCAGTTATATATTGAAGGTTACCTGCAAGCTATGCTGGACACAATGTATAGACAGGAGTATCTGAGAGTCAGAGTGATAGATGATCAGGTAATTATTGAAGGGGAAAGTTCAGATAAAATTGACAAGATATTATAATTTTCTTTTTTTTTTTTCCCAAAATATTATAATTTTCTTGTAGGATAACTAAGTCCATAAGTCGAAATGTATATGCTTGACCTTGGTCATACTTTCTCAGGACGGGTTCTGATCAGCCCCCACTCAAACGATGTTTCTTTTTTTTTTCTCCCTTCATTATTTTATTCTTCAAGGAAAATTACCTTTCCCCTGAGAGTCAAAAAGGGAAGCCCGTCATAGAGCTATCATCTAGAAGTAGATGATTGATTGCCTCTGAGAAAGCAGCCTCTCTCAGGAAACATGGCCAAGTTTCCATTCATCACCTGTCCGATGAATAGATACTTGACATATGTCATCTGTACTGTGGAACTACAACTTACAACCTTAATTTGATAAATGATAATACTGGTCTATTTTTGCTTCATTCCAATGCCAAATGTCCTTTCAGATGTGAAATCATGGGCTTGATGAATGCTTTTTGCGTCATACTTTCCTAATTGGGAAATTGTAGGCTTGTATAGTTTTTAAACTATATATGCTCTGAGTGCTACTGTGCTAGTGCCATCCCATATTGATGGTTTTGGTAACACTTTTTATGTTTTCAGTGCCCTTAATTTTACTAATATCACTTGTGCACTTAGGTGTTCCTCAAAAACCTACCCCCCAACAGTGCTCTCATAGAGGAGATCATGGATCGTGTGAAGGGGTTCCTTGTAAGCAAGGCATTGTTAAAAGGAGATTCTTCAGCTTCTTCTCGCCCTTTGCGTCATCTGCGAGGAGAAAGTGTGAGTAGCCTTGCTTTTCTTTCTCCCCAAGTAGCCTTGCTTTTCTTGCTTCCCTTATTTTCATTTTATTAGGATTTTATAAAATATAAATTTTGTGAGCTATGCTTTTGTTGGTATTCGCCAAATTTTTGCATTATTGCATCCTTTAGTGTTGCATTTTGACTTTTGAACTGGGTGATCTACTGACTTAATAGAGCCAAATACTAAGTGCAGACTTCCGACAAATTTCGGAAAGAACGGAAGTTATAGGTGATCACTAGGGTTGGCCCATCAATGTTCTTGGGAATAATCTTACCCAACTATTATAGGTTCAAAACCAAGTACATCAGCCCCACCTAGAGAGAGGGGGAGGGGTTATGCCTGTACATTTATACATAAATCATTGTTTGCTTATCACTAAACAGTGCTGATTATTCCTGAAATTTGACTCCTTAAATCTGTTATGAAAAAAAATTAATTGACAATCTTTTTGACAGGAATGGAAAATTGGACCAACTTTAATCACATTGTTTGAACATCTCTTTGTGAGTTTTGCAATCCGCATGCTGAGAAAGCAAACTGGTAAGTTAATGGCCAATATCAAGTGGAAAAAGGAATCAGAGACTGATGATGATAAAGTCATAGTCCGTTCGGACGCCACTGAACAGGAGCAAAGGGTAAAGTTCACATGGAAATGGGGCATCGGTAAGTTTGTGTTTTCAGGCATTCTAGCATATATCGACGGACGGCTATGTCGCGGTATTCCTAATCCTATGGCAAGGCGGATTGTTAGTGGCTATTTGTTAAGTTTTATAGATAGAAATGACACTAAATAGTGAAATGCAATGGTAGACTAGATGGCATTTTTGTATAGTTTGCTGTTCTTTCTTCTCACTTTCCCCACGCCTCTTTTTCTTTTTAGCTTTCATTTTCCTCTGTAAAGTGCCTACAAAATTTCTCATTTTTATCACCATAATATCAGTCAACTGGGCATCCTAATCATTGTCATTAATCATTTGAATCATTATTATTATTATTATTATTACTGGGCAGTGCTTTGTGGTTAAAATGTATTTGCAGGACTAATCTACTTACCGTGCAGTCTATTATATCCATTATCCAAGTCGAGAAACTGCAAATTTCGCAAAATACTGAATTTGATTATGTTCATATATTTCTGGAAAAACGCCAAAGTGATGCTGTAACAATTAGGTCATGAGCTGCAAAGACACGTTTCTATTGTATCTTGTCTAACTTTTTTTTTTTAAAAAAAAAAAAAAAAAGGGGAAAGAAACGCCCATGGTTTATTCCTGAACCGACTGAATCGTTCATTGTTTTCCCACTTGGGACCTCTGCTACTTTATTACTACCAAATGCTGTTTGCCAATACCGTCAACATCAAGCAAACCCTCCTAGTTCTAAATAGAGTCTTTATTATATGAACTAAACGAAACTATCCCCACAAAAAAATTTAATGCCAGTTATTTATTCATATTTGATAATAAAAAAATCTTTTTTTTTTTTTTTGGCAAAGTTGGTCAATAATCTTGTTTTTAGTCTTTTACCAAAAAGGAAAAAAATAAAACTAATAATTGAGTTGGTATTTAAGACCACAACGGTTTTTTTTTTTTTTTTTTTTTTTTGCCAAATTAAGATCATAACGGTTAATATTTCTAATTTTTTAAGACCATAACGGTTGGGGGGTATTTTTTAATTTTTTTTTAGGATAATTTTAAATGACATAATTGTATCTGACACAATAAAAATAATTATGTAATTTTTTTACACAACTTATGATGTAAAATAAAGATAATTTTTATTATTTATTTTTTATTGTATAATGTGTTCAAATTATATTAGTTTGCGTCAAAAAAATTTTGATACAATTTACGTCACCTAGTATTATTTTTTTTTTAATATTACATGTGTTGACGTGTCATCAAGTACAATGATGTACCCAACTTCTAATAAGTTGGTGTTTACTGTTGACTAATACGTATCTCGGGACATAAATAAATACGAAATGGTACTAATACTAAGTAGAGGCTTTTGGCTGCTAATTGACCTAGCACCCGGTATTGCCCCAACCCTGAGGCTAGTAGTTGCCCTTGCCTTGCCCACCCTGTGATTGTGATGTAATGCAAGAAAAGAAGAGTTGTGAACGATATACCAAATACAAGAGATTAGACTGAAAAGCTTAAAAATCTTACTGCTTAGGTTTGATAGAGATTTTTATACAAAATTGCAATGGATTTGGATACGCACAGCACAAAGAGAAATTATTAGGTTAGGATGGTAATATCACTTACTTATATAAAAGTGAATTCATATAAATGTGTCTTCACTTTAATCACACATAAATATAAGTAGAAGGAGTATAATATCGTTCTACCTAATAATTTCTCCAGCACAAAGCCATAAGACTAGCACATGAATTCTCAGAGCTCACAATTCATGGAAATCCGAAAAACTAAGTTTTCAGACTAAAATAATCAAGAATCGATTTAATTTTCAATCTGATTTGGTTCTTTAATCTTTTTATTGTTAAAATCGGCTTTTACCTTCTGAACCGGTCTATTCAACTGATGAACTGGTTAACCCAGCCTTAATTCAGCGAGTAAATAATCTTCAATTAAAAAAAAAAATTCTTCAACATGATTAGTACGTGTGACCTATGACCAATTTTATACAACTCTCAACCATTTATACTTAAGATGACCTTGAGATTCCCCATAAAATAATAATATACTATTTAAAAAAATTATATAGTAAAATTAATTTTTAATAACCACCTTCTAACATAATTAATAGTAAAATTTAAATATATTGTAAAATAAATGCCAAATTATATAACAAAATTAATAAAATAAATTTAAGTTTTTTAGCATTAAAAATTTAAATTTCTCTCATTTTTATTTAAAAAAAATTACTTTTAAAATTCTTATTACCTATTATTCTATTGTTATCTTAAATTCTAAAATTATTTTTATATAATTTGTTAAAGAAAATTTATTGTATTTGAATTTATTTCAAACTATTTTATTAAATTATTTATAAAATTTATTTTTTATATTATATAATATTAATTTAATTATTTTTTATTTAATTTCAATTCAACCTTTTGACTCATAATCTTTTGCATCTTCACGGTGGCGTTGGATTTGAAAACATTGGTTGTAAGTCTCATAATTGTTTTTGCTTTGAGATTGAGATCCCAATTTCTTATTATTTTCAAAAAATATCAATCCTGTCTAAATAACACCTCAGTAGACAATAATATCATGCTTGCCCTATGGTACCATAATTTGAAATAACGGCCAATACATTACGTATCGGCCGTTTCGTTTAAATTTTTTAGGGGTTCGATATATTATTTGGGCGTTACACATATACTAATAGAAATTAGTTCTGAATCGGTATTAAATCACTCGATACACACTGATACGACCGTTATTTAGCGTTACAGGCGTGACGTATCAGTACAAAACAATTATTATTATTATTATTTTAAATTTTTAAATTTTATTAATTTAAATTATGAATATATTATTTAAAAAGACTATTATTTTATACTTTTCATATATTTTTATATTTTATTAGTGTAAATTATTAGTATATTATTCTTTACATTATTTATAAAAGAGTTTTTTTTTTTTAATGTCTTTAGAACATTATTGATAGTTTTGGCAAAAGTCATTTCTTTGTAAAAAAAATTTGTTTGTAGACTCAAATTATTGATTGAATTTTATATTATGACTATATTTGTCTTTAATAGCACACAAAACAACCAAGATCCTCCATAACACTCTTTTTGGTGGTGATTAGTTAATCTTGTGGTCTATTTATTTTTTCATATTGCTTTATTTGCTTAGAGTAGGATGGCATTTTTTTTATCATCTTATTCATCTTGAATAATGTGATTTTTTCCTCTCATGAATTAATAAAATAATATTGATTTATCAAAAAAAAATCAAAATTTTTAAGTCAAGACAGTATTCTATTAGGAATTTATGTAACTTAATTATTATTATTATGCATTATTTATAAATATATTATGTAATTTGAGCTTTTATAATTTAGATTATGTTTATTAATTTAATGCATTATATTTTGAATGTTACAGTCCATTTCTTGTTGATTTGAATTAGTTTGCTAATCATTTTTGAAAATTTACGGTAGTGACGGCCGATTCAGTTCGATTCCGTTACACTGATACGATACGTAAAACCGTAATTTAAAATCCTATATGGTACCCATAGGTACCGGTACAACAGCCGGTAGCGGGTTAGAAAAATGAATTCATCTATAGAGTCTGTCACACCATCACAATACATCCCTGTCACTAATCATGTGGAACCCATTAATTTTTTTATAATTTCTTAAATTATTATTTAAATTTAATCATTTTAATTAAAATATGATCCATATTAATGGTAGATAAATAGAGATGTCAAGTTAAAGAGGTTGTGCCTTGGGATAAAAAAAAAAAAAAAAAGTTAAAGAGGTTGTGTAGCTTTTTCGGTTTTGCTCTTTTCCCTTCTTCCTTCTCTGTGAGACTTTACTCCCAAATCTAGAGTTTTTATTTAGAAAAACTGCCAATGATTATAGCTACCGGTGAAAGTACCTCTTCTTTTTGTTTTTTATTGTTTTTCTCTCTTTTCCTTTATGGTTAATAAAGATTTGTCCAAGACCTTTAGATCCTTCTACTCTATCATTTATCGATTGTGATGTTTGTATTTTGGTGGGTACTTTGCTCTTTTTGGTGATGGTTTTCTTGGATTTGAGAGCTTGATCATCTCTTTTTCCTCAAAACCCTAAGGTCATTCGTCTGGATATCTGTGGGATGGCTAGAGAAAAGGGCCTTGAAGCAAGCGGTGGAGCTTTATAATGTTCATCAGGTGAGTGTAGCTTAGAAGCTTCGAGGAGCTCTTAGATCTTGACAAAGCCTGTGGATTTAGGTCATTTTTTGCCCGTACTTCTTGTGTATGTTCAGAAAAAGAGAATTTTTAAGTTCATTCAGTGCATAATTGTTCTGGTTGCTCCAGTCTCAAACTTAACTTGCTTTCAATCCCTCCATCTGGTGCGATTTCTGGCAACGATGGGGATTCCCTCACAGGCGGCAGAAGCCTCTAAAAGGAGAGGGGTAGGTCAAAGGTTTGTTTCATTTGGTGACTTTTAGGCCACTCTTTTGGGCTTCAAGCCCATTGTAGAAATCCTTTTAGTGAGTATTGTATTTTTTGACTTTAAGTCCTTGTATTTGAGGCTCAGCTGGACTTTCTTTGTAATTAGTTTGTATACTATTATGGGCTTAATACTCTTTTTATGAATGAATATTTAATTGGACAAAAAAAAAGTTAAAGAGGTTTTATTACCTCACATTAATTTGTGTTGTCAGCTCTCTCTCTCTCTCTCTCTCTCACGTCTCTCTAGAGCTTCCTGCTCCTGTATTTAAGGTTTTGTTTAGGGAGAACCTCCGAGGCCTACGACCACCGAATGGGATCCCATTTTCTTTGGTTATGTTTCCAGTACTATAATAAATATTTATTTTTTGCTTGCCTTTTGGTGTTTAAGGCTCCCGTTTGGTACGGGTTTAGAGCTTCTTTTGCTCTTGTTGTTTGGATCTGCTTTTAGGGTGCTAATGCTACCTTGCCTAAGTCTGGCGTCATCCGGCTCTTTCACCACCATTATATTCTTGAGGATCTAACATGCAATGGCTACCGGTGGGAGGGGGAAGAAGGTGCTAACAATGACTTTGTTATCTCAGAGGCTGTTTATATGGTTGTTGATATGTTGAGATCCAAAGCCCCTAACAGAGAATTGATTCCCTCAAGATCATAGATCTTTCAAAGGTGGGAACCGAGTTTTTGTTATGGATCTACTGCTCATGCTCTTCTTTGGCAGTAGAGGGCATATTATAGAGATCCAAGGTACATATATTTTAGGGTGTGTTCAGCCTCATATGCTCTATTCTCTGAGGGGTCAGCTTCCTATTCTGGGTTTCTAGTGGTAGTAATGGCAACGATGGAGCCAATGGTGAGATTTGGAAGGGAGAAAGCCTGAAGGGGTATATGCGTCTTTTCATGTCCGGCTTTTGGGCCGTGAAACTCATAGACTCTTGGTCTGTGTTTTATTGTGTTTTGGGCTTCAAGTACATGGCTAAAAACCCCAAAAAGGAAAGTTTGATTTTGAACCACAAGTCTTTTACCGATGTAATTTGTTGGACAACCCTCTAAGCACACTTTGTATTTGTACTTTTTTGGGCTCTATGCACTATTAATGTTAATATTTTATCTTCTTTGGGCAAAAAAAATTAATGGTAGATAAATTAGTTTTTTTTTTTCTTTTTAATGTCCAAAATTAAAATTAGAATTGATTGCTTAAAATAATAAAAATTTCTATCAAAGTAATAAATATAGAATTAATTTAAAAATATATAAAATTACCTGAAATTAAAAATTATAATAATTTAAATTAACAACTTGAAAGATTATTACACTAATTTCTTATTGCACTCACAATCCAATAATTAAGTTTGAGAGTTTCTATTTAAAGAAAAGGAAAGTTTTTTTTTTTTTTTTTTTATTATGAAAGTAGGAAGATGAGGAAATGAGGTTTGAATCTTAAAATAAAAGTTTGTAAGGAAACAAAAACTGTTTTTCACTATCCTAATTGGTCTAAAAAAAAAAAAAAGAGGCCCGTTAAAATTAAAATAAATATACTACAATCCTCATCCTAATCCATCTAACTATTTGAATTAGCAAAATGCCAAAATCTAAATCCTCTTCCAAACATTGAATGGACACATTCAGAATAAATAAATAAAAGAAGTGGGATTGTCACGTCAAGATTCACATCCAAAACCTGAAAATTCCAGAATATTTTCCTATAAAATAAACTACAAAATTGCTCTGAAAACCATGAAAACAACAGTAGATTCATCTTCCCGAAGCACTTTCATTGTGGCCATAATTACCATGTTTAATTGAGAAATAAATAATAATAATAAACTATAAAATGCAAATGAATTAATAATAAACAATTCAACTGTTGTTGTTGTCTCCTCAAAAATCTGCCACAGCTAGCAAAAAATGCATGAACAATTTTAAGGAACCCACTGATTTTGGAGAACCCACTAAAACCACTATACTAAAAACAAAAGCTCCCACTGAAACCTCACCATTAATTTTTTTTGGTCTATAAATACAACTCCATGTGCCATTGCCCTTCTTCTATACATCTCTCTCTCTCTCTCTCTCTCTCTCTCTCAATTCCCCCATTTTGATCACTTCTAATGGCTTTTGTGATTTCTCAATCCCAACAGTCTATCTCTTCGGAAGGCAAAGAAAATCAGAATCAGCTTATTGGTCCTATTAGCACCCAACTTCACTTAAAATCTTCTCCTTCTTCTTCATCATCATCTAAGGCTTTGGACAAACAAGTTATTCTCAAGCGTATCCGCCACCATAAAAGCTTGAATAAGATTAGAAATACTTTTCAAGCTTTTGTGAGCAGTTCATCAGAAAATCAAATTATGGACCCTCAAGATGCTTTCTCCTCCCCTTGAACTTCTATTAACAGTATAATTATATATGGTTGTATTGTTAATCTTTTAATTTGCTGTCTTTAATCTCATGTAAATTTTTAGACTAAATAATAATTTTGTCTTTGATGATGTAAAAGAAATGTAATAGTCAGAATCTTTTGGGATCAATCCACTTAAATTGTCCTTGTAATTTCATTTTGTTATTTACTATAAAATTGCTAAATTAGCCATTAATTTAAATATTGTATTAGTAATATTTAATCTCTAAAATTTCTCAAAATATGTTCTAATTAGTAAATTTTACTTTAACTTTTACTTGACTTCCTGCAGGACAAAATAATTCATCTTATATATATATATATATATATATATATATATATATTATTCTTTTGACTTGTTATCTTCCACTAATGAAAAAATATATTATATCAAAGTTTAACCAGACTAAATAATTAATAAAATAAAAATACTAGAAATTCATTAATTTGATTTTAAAAATAAAAAATCCTAACCTCATAAACAATACTAACTTTATATGCATTAGAGGGTATTCTAGAAGATGAATTCAATAAACCATAAAAAAAAAAAAAAAAAAAAAAAACACCAAGTTGCAGCCTTGCAGGAGAATTGTTAGGGATAAAACGGATTTGTTTATGGCAGATACTCTCATGCAGAATACTGTGATTCCGTTTAAAAAAATTAAACTATATTTTCCAATAAAAATAAGACAACAAAGCATCTCATTTTTTAAGCACCAATGAGATGAAGAAGAGTAGGAGGCATTGTTGGAATCCAATAGGTGTAGTGCCTTTGATAGACTTTGCAACTTCAATTCTGTCTTTAGATTCATTTTGGGCTTACTGGTTACCACATTGTTCTAAATTCTAATCAACAATGCACTTACAAGTACGTAATGGGTATTCATTATAATCAACAATCAATCAATAAGTAATAATCCATTAGAACCATAAAATAATTCAACCCTTACAAAAATGCGGTTTAGTAAAGCTAAGGATGATCTAAGAATAGACTCAATGCGCCATTAACCATATAGAGGCCTATTTAGCAATTATCTATCTCAATACATGGATATGTAAACTAGAATACACACAACCTTGTCATTTCTTACTTAACAAGCCAGAAGTAGAAATGAGGCGAAGTGCTTGGTTGGAGTTGTTCAAAACTGAAGATGATCTTGGAACCTGCATTTTCTTTTTCTTCAGGAACTCCAAGGAGTTTTGTAAGCACTGAGGAGGTGACATATCCTTCAAAATAACAGTCTCCGTCCTGCAAATCATAATTCAATGTAATTATTCTTGTTTAAAAAGCTAGAGTATAAGAAGTTTCTTTCCATTGTGCCTTACCCTGAGATTTTGGGCTTCTTCTTCCGTGAAGGCTTCACCTCAACTTTCTCATCCTCGGAGTCTGATAAGAAAACTTTCCTGCAGAAAGGAAAAGTCCTCGTGGTTAAAATCCTTGATGCAGATATTAAAAATCCTAGTGCAAGCACATCTTCACAAGATGTGTGTGTGTGTGTGTGTGTTCGAGAAAGAGAGGCTGCATACTTCTCACGAGCTGCAAGCAGTTGAACAATGTCATTTGGAAGCATCCCCCCAGTACCCGAAGACTCCTCTGTTTCAGTTTCCATTACATCTTGTACACTTTCATCTGCTTTAGATGGTCTAGGTGTTTTCCGTTGTGCCCATAGTCTGCGACGCTCTTTACCCTCGCGAAAAGCTCTATACAACAGAAGGTAGACATATTTGTAAAACATAATTGTTAGACAATCTTGTATTCGAAATTAAAGTTAAGAGACCATTAGTTCCACAAATAATAATTTAACTTCTAAACCAAAATGTCAGAAAATCACTTATCTTCCATTGTTTAGACAATATTGAAAATTAGTTTGGAAATTATTTCTAGAATTTTGAATAACATCTTCTTTATATAATAAGACTCTAAACATTTGGACCTCTAAGAATTTTATTTCATTTTTTATATTTAGAATTGATAAAGAGAGAAACTTACACAAAAA
>CATKHJ011206834.1:0-11154 GCA_949750685.1 Vernicia montana | reverse complement strand
ATGGATTCTCTCTCTCTCTCTCTCTCTCTCTCTCTCTCTCTCTCTCTCTCTCTCTCTCTCTCTCTCTCTCTCTCTCTCTCTCTCTCTCTCTCTCTCTCGTTTCTTTACTCATTCTATTCATGAATTTACTCATTTTAATTGTTATATGTATTGATTGTTCATGAGTTCATTAGTTTTATTTTCGGTAATTAAGATTGGTTCTTAATTCAACGAAGTCAAGTGTTTAGTTCCAGTTCGTTCTTAAATTCGATTTTCAGTTAATTAGAATAGCAAGGTAAATTTTTAAGTGCAAAAAGGTAAAAAGAAAGATGAACTTTTGTGCTTCTGTGAGCATGGGGCACATCTCAAGCCATGCGCCCCATCCATAGGGTGAAGGCCTAGGGTGGCACCCCTTTCTTTTTTGTTATTCATGATTTATTTTATTTCTTTGTTTTCTAATGATTTTATTTGAGTTTTTGTAAGTTTCATTCAAAGTTTAGCTCATCCAGAAGAGGTGGTCAAGGTACAAAAGCAAAAGAAACATAAAAGAAGTGAAAAAATGAATCTGCCCAGAAGAACAGGCTTGATGGGGCGCACACTACCCTATGCACCTCATACGTGCCTCTCTTCCATTCTTTTATTTTTTTTATTCTGCTTTAATTTTCTTTTTAATTTTATTGCATTTCTGTCTTTTAATTAATGTTAATTTGTCTGTAATTTGTAATAAAAAATAAATAGTGGACAAATTTCCGCCTCCCTTTAGTAATTAAAATTAGAATTTTAGGTTGTCTTTTTAGTAAACTAATTTAGGCAATTCGGTAATTTTAATTTTCAGTTTGAATCTGCATGAAATTGATAATTAGGATGATTAATAATTAGGTTAATTTTGGATTGTTATTTAATTTTGTTTACTTTAATAAGTTGATTCATTAAATGTTATTGATTTGTTTATGCATGAAATAACCATCATCATTAATAAAAGCCCAAAAAGGCCCAACTCATCCTAAATTAAATTAAACCAGTATGTGGAAGCTAGCCTCACAGCTAGGTAAGCTCGAGTGCCTAACACCTTCCCAAGTCCATACCTAACTTTCTTACCCGGATCTCTGGACTAAGGTGGTTAGGAAAAAATTAAAGAATCCTAGTCACCTATATTTTTCCTAATTTCAAAAACTAGTTGGCAACTCTGTTCTTCGATTTGGGCTCTGGCTTAATTCATCTTCCCCCAACTCTAAGTTGAAAAGCAATGCAGGGCCATCTACCTGGGGCCATAAAATTGGCCGCTGAAAGTTACAAACCCCTAAATGCTACATTGCCATTTTATCACCAAACAACTATTAGTCTTTCAATTTAGTCATTCCCACTTATATCCCATATAAGTTAACTAAATCAATAAACCCTAATTACTGGACTAGCCATAGGTCATGCTAGGGACCCTGTAAATTTAATTACTAGCTTTGTCCAATTATCTCAATTACTTAATTAATCAATTAATTAATAACCAAAATAATTTGAGTCTGATCACATAGTACTCTTTTTGTGTGTGACTTTCTAAATTTATACCTAATTAGCAATGGTGATATGATATCAGTCCTTGATATCACAGGAATGTCCCACTAATCAAAATCCCTACTCCCTTTTGGTTTCCCAAAAGTTGTGAGTGAACCCTAACATAAGATATCACAACTACCTAATTAGTATGAATGTGATAAGCTTCGTATCGACATTTTATGCACCTTGATCATAATTATCATGCATTAGAATTCCTTCATTAGAAGATCACGATCTCGGCTAGGGTCATGGTAGATGTCAAACCCTAATACCAAGATCATATGTCTACATTTTGATATTTGTTCTCAATTTAATAGATACCAACCTAGAAACACGTTATAGTCTATCTTTAACTGCTTTGGCCAAGGACTTGATATCAAGAACAATGAGAAGGCATAGGATTTTATTCTTGTTTACTCAAGGCAATGAATCTCATTTATAGGTGAACAATGGATCCCATTATATAACTAAATAAAGCCATCACATGCCATTTGCCGATGCGTGGATAGCCCCCTCATATAAGTAGCAACAAACTTTAGCCTCTTATATATGGACAGACATGTCACCTCAGGTCGAAGGACTGTATGCACAATTATGACTAGAACGATGGTTGATTTTCAAACAGTAAAATCTCATGTCAACCTCATCCTATATCACAATTCAACTACTCATTTAATGATTGTTCACATGTTTGTCCTGATATCCTAGTCAAGTGGTTTATGACTCACCACTTCCACTTCATTAGTACTTCATACTAATTAGGAAGACAAACAGAGGTAATGGTCTTCCGAACTAGTGTGGCCCAAACAGAGAGTCCTATGACCATGAACGATTTTAAGTACTTGTACTAAGTTGAGCTATCACGCTATTCTCCACAGTGAAAAAAGCTTACCTAACAAGTTACTTAAGAACTATATTCTTGATTACAAAAGGTTATCATGAGAGAATATATTAATGTCATTAGGGGTAAATGGTTATCTAATCATTGTGCGTATACATCTCTAGGGCATACTACACTATGAAAAAAAATAAAAAAGAATTAAAAGAATATTTTGAATGAAAAAAAAATAATTAAAAGAATTAAAAGGTAAAAAATATAAATGACCTCAAAAATTACTAAATTTTAGGAATTTTTTTAATGTGGTTACTAAAGTTCAATTTGATGTAGGTGAATATCTAAAGTTTTATTTATTTTTCAATTAAAAGTCACATGGAAGTTTCCGGTCAAAACCCTACCGAAGTGGGTGAGTGGTACATGTCACCCTAACCATCTAACGTTGATCCGAAGTGGTATGTTGAATTAAATGGTTTAGGTGACGTGTAATGCCACGTCATCGACACCAATGAGACTTTGACTGAAAAACTCTCAGGTGATCTTTGATTAAAAAAAAAAAAAGAAAATTATAAGTGTTCGCTTGCATTAAATTGAATTTTAATTATTATATTAAAAAAAATTTCAAAATTTAGTGATTTTTGCAGTGATTTATCCAAAATAATAGGCGTCATATTTAATGCTTCGTGATTATAGTCTTTTAGCAAAGGAAAAACACTTAGCTACATCTAATATATGTACCTAGACCCAATGTCATTTGCCATGATGAATGTCTCAGTTTTGCAGCAGTACTGACTCTTTATTGTTTTCTAAGGGATAACCCAATAATTAGTTTTATACCCTCAGGCCTTAATGGCCCAATGAAAAAGTGTCGTGTTCGTGCTATTATTAGGACAAACTATATATATATATATATATATATATATATATATATATATATATATATATATATATATATATATATATATATTTAAAACAGACAAACTATTTTTTAGAAATTGAAAACAATAATCACTCACATATATGTTACAAAGCAATTTTTTTTTTTTTTTTTTTTTTCACTTTTGGTATTATCAAATTTTTTTTTTAAATAACACATCAATACATCATCTAATAATAAATATATATATGACTTGAGAAATAAATTAATATTTAAACCTCTTTTCTCTTAATACTAAAAAAAAATTAAAATAAAAACTATTATGGATAATTAATCAATAAATAGTTTCTCCATTTGACTCATAACAAATCAATATTTTCTAAATATATATATTTAGAAGATTTATTATAATATATACTAAATTAAAAATAAATGAATTTTACAATTTGAGAAATTCACATGTTTTTATGTTTGAAAAAAAAAATTTGTTTATATCATTTCTATGAATTCAATTATGTGAAATTTAATTACATCAAATTTTATCATCATATAAAAAGTTTCTAAATAAATTTCATAAATTAATAAAACAAATTTTATAAAAAAGCTTATTAAGAATATTATATGAGAAAATGTTCCACATTAATTAAATACAAACATATTAAGTGATTAATATAGAAATGGACTCCCCAACCTTAATAAGTTAGCTTTTAAGGTTGGTTCTCCCAAATCTATATTAAAAACTTAACACGATATCAGAACTTAATCGATTCTTGCACCATCTCCTGTTCAATCATAATTCGGACTGGATTTCAATTTCTCTTTCAACTTCCAGTATGTTCTGAGTTTAATTTTGATTTCAATTCTTGCCCCGTGATGAGTTTCTTTCAATTGTCTTTCGCCTGGTGATGGGTTTTCAAATTTATTTTTCGTCCGGTACGAGTTTTCCTTAGACTTTTAATTCTTTCCCCTAATATAGGATGTTCCTCAGGTTTTAAATTATTTTTTAGCCCAATCCATATCATAAATTTGTAAGTGTCCGGGCTTAATAAAAAATTTGTCTTCGCTCAGTTGCCACTTGAGGGGCACTGTTAAAAATATTATATGAAAAACTGTCTCACATTAATTAAATACAAATATATTAAGTGATTAATATAAAAATTAACTTTTCAACCTTAACAAATTAGCTTTTTAGATTAGTTTTTCCAAATTTATATTAAAAACTTCACAAATCTATTCAACAACATTTCATTTTTCCTCCTCTCTCTCCACTATTCATTATACTCTCTCTCTCTCTCTCTCTCTCTCTCTCTCTCCATTTGTTTTCTCTTTATTCTTTTACATGTTTCTCTTTCCTATCTCAATCAAAGTTTTTAATTATATTTCAGAAATTGAATATTGATTACAAATTATATGCTGTAGATTTGATTTGTTTCACTTTTTCAATAAAATAATTACATTAAAGATATTTTTAGAAATAAGGGAAAAAATTAGTTTAGATTTACTCGAAATAATAAAATATAATATTTAATTGAATTATATATTTTATATAATTATAAATAAAAAAAATTCATTTGTGAGTTAATGAATTCTAATTGTAATTCATTTATATAAATAAATTCTACATTTTTTTCCCAAATGGGCAGTTAATTTCTATAATTCACATATTGGCATGGCTTATAATAATCTGCACTTGAGATTCAAGAAGCAACAATGAGCATAAAATTTTATTTTATGGAAAATATAAATATGACATAAGAAGATATATAATTAAGCATGAACACAGTACAATGAAAAACCATGCATGTTAAATATTTCTAAATTAAAGACCTTATAATACTAATTAATTAAAGCCCACTTATACATGCAATAGTATTTTACTGAAGAAACTCATTTGAAAATGCAATAAAATTAATATTTCCTCATACACGGTAATATTTTCTATTTTCTATTTGCTATTTGCTATTTTATAATAGTAATAATAATAAAATATTATTATTATTATTATTATTCTCTAGAGAGATAGAAAATAAAATATTTGCTATTTTATAATAATAATAATAATTAATTAAGGCTTGCATCCTCCAGATTTCCTCCTAGGATCATGTCTACAGTTAGCTCCTGTATCATCATAATCCAGCACATCCATCAAAAGCTTCCTGCTGATGATATTCATTTTGATGCCATCCTTCACATTTATAGAAAGACATATACATATAATGGTTAGTGAGAAAGAATGAAGAAAACTAATATTAAAGGGAAAAAAAATTATTATTCTTTTCTTTGGATTCCTTTTATTTGCATATGTAATTAAATGCATTTTGGTTATGGTAAGTACTTTATACTTTTGATTCCATGGAATTGCATTAACAATTATATTGTAACAAATATAGCTTTTAGCATTTGAGACTTTGCCTAGAAAAGCTGTCAATCAACAATGAACTTTTTTAGGAAAATCAACAGTGAATTTTGATTTAACAATATTAATTTTGATTTTTAAAATTATAAATTGCAAGTTTAAATTCAGTAAAAACCTAATCAGTAAAATATATATAAAAGCCAATAAAGTTTAGCTTCATTAGTCTACCTACATCCTTCAAAAATTTGGGGAGCAATTAGAGGTTTCATAATGGAGTTTCTCTTGCATTAAAATATTAATGAATTTAAAAGGGTGAGTATAAGATCAGTTTCCATTAATGGTTTGGAGTTAGCTTTTCGTGTTTGGCTTAGGAGTAGCGTTTCAAAGTCTAAAAATTTAAATTCAGAATTATAATTGAAATACAAAAAAATTAAAATTTCTAACTGTTAGCATTTTTGGCTCTCCAATTACTTGGAGCCAACTGCTAACCACATTAGTTGTATCAAACATGCTTTCGTAAAGAATGGGAGTCATGCCTGTAGTGTAGTCCAAGGGCTATCAAGCATCAAAAAAAGAAAGAAAAAAAAAAAAAAACAAGTATATTTAGCTACTTGGCTACCTTGTCAAGTGAGTCATTTTGGCTCATTCCTTCTCTGAAGTCTTCAACCAAGCCTACAAAAAGAAAGCAATTTAGTACTCTTTTTTTATTAATCTAAATATATATGATTTTTGGGGAATAGGATATGAATTAATATTCAGATTATATTAAAGAGCATATCCTGAGTACTGACCTGAAGATAAGGGAATGAGGAATAATAATGACAGTAGAAGAAAGGTCTTGATCCTAAGATTAAGAGCCATATATCTCAATATTATTAATGTTTGTGAGGAGAATATTTATAATGGCTTATAATCCTTTACACGAGAGGAAGAGGAAGGGAGGGATGGTAGGCATTTATATATTGTTAATGGTAATAGAAATTGGCATGAAAGAGCTATTGTTATGGTGCACCCACCCAATAGCTACAGAATGATGATGAAATGCATTAACCCTTTACCCACAAAACCTAAAGTCAACTATACTATTAATATTTTATGTGATATATAAAAAAAATCAAAAATAAAATAATAATTAAAAAAGATAAATCAATTGTATGCATGTGGACAAATTACAAGACAAGAATCTCTTTGCATGGCTTAAATTTCTGTAGCCATTTTTGGAGTCTAGCTTTATCTTGTTTTTTTTTTTTTTTTTTTTTTTTTTTTTTTTTTGCCAACGTAGCTTTATCTTTAATATTCAATATGCTTCTCTTCTAAATGGAAAAAGGCATGAATACTAATACAAGTAATTAACTATATATTAAGCTTCTCTGCCCATGTTTTAATGCTGTAATTATTACAGATGACAAATTTTGAACCGCAAAAATTCGATCCGACCTGTATATTCAAATCGACTTGCAACTCATATAAATTTGTATGAAAATCGAAACAACTCTGTTAGAAAATTACAAATTATAAAAAATAATTTCACATTTAAAAATTATAAAATAATAATAAATCATATAAGTAATAAATGGTCAACCATCCAAGTGACTAGTCCTAGTCATTTTGGTTATGATTGGACTCAAATTTCTCTCCTCCTACTTTCACCTCCTATCTTCTCGATTCAATTCAAAAATTCAAATTATCAAATTTTAATTTCAAGTGACAACTGAACGTCAACCCAATTGCACTTGAGGGGGAGTGTTAGAAAACTACAAACTACAAAAAATAGTCTCACATCTAAAAATTACAAAATAATCAAAAACCATATAAGTAATAAAGGGCCAACCATCCAAGTGACTAGTGCTAGTCATTTTGGTTATGGTTGGACCCAAATCTCTTTCCTCCTACTTTCACCTCCTACCTTCTCAATTCAATTCAAAAATTCAAATTATCACATGGTATCAGAGCAATCGTTTCAGGGGGAGTATTTGAATTTCTTTCCTGGTTTCCCGAATTGGATGTCCAATCCCAGCGGGCCCAGTTTCTAGTCCAAGTGACAATTGGATGTTCATTCTCAATTGTCACTTGGATGTTCATTCCCACATTGATTGGGAATGAATAATATAAGTGATTAATATATGGTGATTGCTTATCACCTAATTGGTTAGTTTTAGTCATTTAGATTATGATAGTGCCCAATATACCAATATGTGTTGTGTGTGTTTGTGTCTTAACACTCTCCTATATTTGTCTTCTCTACCCATTCATAAAAATTAATATGAATTCATGGGTTGACTCACCGGACTTGTATCTATAATAATTAAGAGTAGCAAATGGGTGGATTTGAATGGTGTTGAGGCCGATTTAAAATTAGGTCCAATTATTAGAAAGCCCAATTCGCAAATTCTTTATGTTGTACTTTAGAAGTTGTAAATAATAATTGGGATTTGTTTGTGCAAAGTGAGCCTACTCGCATTGTATTTTTTCCATATTAGAGTTAGGGTTTTTGTGATTATTTTTAATTGCTTTCATATCCCTGTAAGTGTTGTATAAATAGTCTCATAAAGTTCCTATACATTTTTATCACTCAACTCAATAAATACTCATTTTCACTTAATTCTCATGTGGTCACCATCAAATTGACGGCAAGCCGCCTACATATTCAACCCTTGATTGACAGTTCTAGAGACCTATATATCAGACTCCTAAAGTGATGGTTGACGGCGCCAGACACCTATATATAATAATTTCATGTTACTTTTTTCTTTGCACGGATTTCTAGGTTGACGTTAATGGCGCTCTGATGCCTATATACAGTAGAACTAAGTTACATTTGCTTTTCAATTAATATAAAAATAAATATAACTAAAACCGGCAACTGACAGTACTAAGACAAGGACCCTAATAAACAATCAAAAGATTTTAATCTTAATTAATCTGTTTATGATTAATTTTAAGGTTAACATCTTTTTGACACGCTTAGTGAGATAATTTTAATCAGGAAGATGTGGAACGTCGGTGCTATTGGTACTAGAGGTCGGTCACATAAGACCGATAAAAAAAGAGACAATACTAAGTCTTCGGCTTCTAACACAACTGATGCACAAAATGTTCAGAATGAGCTTAACAGGGAGACAATCCCAAATGATCACGAGACTGGTATCCTAACTCCTTTGGCTGCACAATTAAGAAAGAATCAATGGCCATTCAACGTTGGGATTCAGCCGATGCAAGGGACCTTTAGCAGAGAAGGTTCTCTTGAAGGTGATAATTCTAGAATCAGGGACCCCGATGACAATAGACAACTTGTCCCTTCATGGATGCTCACTTTTAGTACGGCCTATCAGAGGGCGATAGTTGATGGGGTGTCACCGAGTCAATAATGATCTTTATATGGGAATGGTCAAGCAAATTGTTGCGGTAATGAGGCCAATGATAGATGAGAATCGCACCACACAACGAACAATTGATCAATCTTTAAACCACTTCACAACGGCCTTGACTTATTTCTCATAAGTCATAAAGGGTAGGAATGAGGATATGGCTAGGAGAAAGAATTTTGCTAACTAACTCAAAAGGCATGCTCTTGATAACCGAAGGAACGAACCCAGGTATAGGGAAGTTAATTTACTGTGAAGAGCGAACTGAGAGGGCTATGAGGAGCACAGAGAACATGGGCCAGCAGGCCAAGCTCGTCAAGGTAATAACCCCCTATCCTATGATAATGATTATAGGCATGATGATAGGAGGGGGCATGATCCCAAGTATCATCAAATAAATGACAGACAGCCAAACCACTGCTATGATAATCTGGAGGCTTATGACCGAGCTGAAATAGAAGGGAATCGGGATGATTATGGGTACAATCAACCGATCAACAATGACTTGATGCAGGATCTTAGGAGAATAGGAGTGGACTTTAGAAATAATTCTTGGCCCATTTATAGAAAGCCATATCCAAATTGGATAGACCGAGTGTATCCATTCCCTATGGGGTACAAGATCCCTGAGTTTATTCTATTCAGTATTTCTCTAACTAAAACTGCCTTTACTTAGTGTACAAATTGTAGGGCAGATTCCATCACCACCTGGACTCAGATGGAAAAGAAGTTTCACACAGAGTTCTACCGAACCCCCCCTACTATTACATTGGTCGATCTGGCAAGTGCCTATCAAATGCCAGGAGAATTGCCTAAGAAGTATGTAGCTCAGTTTAAAAAGATGAAGGCATACTGCAATGCCAACATCTCAGAGCCAGAATTAGAAAGTCTTGCATTCAGTGGCATGAATATTGCAATTCGGGAACATTTTGAAGGCCATAAATTCAGAGATTTCTATGATTTGCTAGATCGAGTGAATGGTTATAAACAGCTATTAAAGGAAAAGGATTAGAAGAAATCCTCATCTAGGGACACCTACTACCAAGATCCATTAGAGGTATCAATAGTATGAGAAGATGCCTTAGAATCAAATGAGGAGGCTTGTTTGGCCGAGATAAAAGGGGGCAATTCTTACGAGTGCTCGACTTTGAACAAACCTTCGGCATTCAAGAAGAAACCAGTGGAATCTAACAAAATTGCCAAAGATTACTTTTTTGACCTCAATAAGGTCAATGAGATCTTTGACTATCTACTCAAGGACAATCAAATCACTTTTTCGGCTAGGCATATCATTCCACCTATGAAGGAAAGAGCCAAAAAGGACTATTGTAAGTGGCATAATTCCTTTAGGCGTAGCACTAATAACTATATTGTCTTTAAGAACATGATACTGTGAACCCTGAATTTCACACCGTCTAAACCTACGGACATGCAAAAAGGACTCGGAAACTGAAACAGGTAAGAAAGGATCAAAAAAATCGAAGAACCGACCACGGTTTGGCTTGGGTGACCGCACAGGGGCCCCCAGGAACTGCACAGGGGCCCCCAAGAATTGCATAAGGCCTGTGCGATTTCATACAGGGTCTGTACGGTCCCAAACAGGCCCTGTGCAGTCCTGGTTGCTTCTGTGCGGTCTGAAATCCCCTGTGTGCGGTCCCAAAAAACTTCTATGCGGGTTGTGCATTTTTTATCAGTTTTCTCACATTGAAAAATGTGCAATCTGTTTCCAGCCTTTATACCTATATAAACCCCCCTTTCTAACTCATTTCTACACTCACCACTTGCTAAATCAAGCTTAATTGATTATAAGCATACAATTTTTAAGGCTTAGTTCGAAAAGAACGTGCCTTTTTAGTTCAAAATTTCTTTTTTTGGTCTTGGGTGGTCGTTTCGAGGTTCCTCTCCTCAAGTCAGTTCGAGGGAGTCCCAACAACGTTGTCCTAGTAGCCGTTCGGAGGCTTCGGTTCTGCCAAATCGAGTCAAGCTAGAATTGTGATCCGGTCGTCCGCTCCGTCCATACGTCCCAAGCCTCGTCTTCAAAAGGTATTTATTTTCTTCCTTTTTTCATTTATTTATTTTTTTTGAAGTTTGTTTTACTTCTTTGTTGTTTTGTTTTATTTTTTTCTTAGTTTCTTCTTATTGCTTTATTATTATTTCCCTTTGCATGTTCCCTTTTTCTTTTATTCTCTTT
>CATKHJ011206821.1:0-10445 GCA_949750685.1 Vernicia montana | reverse complement strand
GCAATAACAACAAAGCAATAAAAGAAACTAAGCTAAAAGAAAACTAGAAATAAAAGAAACTAAGCTAAAAAAAAGCTAAAAGCAAACAAAACTTCAAAACAAATAAATAAATAAATGAAAAAGGAAGAAAATAAATACCTTTTGATGACGAGGCTTCGGGACGTATGGACGGAGCGGGCGACCGGATCGCAATTCCACCTTAACTCGACTCAGTGGAACCGAAGCCTCCTAATGGCTACTTGGACGGCTCTTAGGACTCCCTCGAACTGGCTTGAGAGAACCCATAAACAACCACCCAACAAGAACAAAGATTTGAACTAAAAGGCAGCTCTTTCGAACCAAGCCTTTAGAAAAGGGCTAGCTTTTAACCAATTAGGCTTGATTTAGCTAGCTTTTGTGTGTTAACTTGTCTAGAATGAGTTGGGGGGGGGGGGGGGGGGTAGGTTTATATAGGAATAGAAGCTAGGTGAATTTTTGTATTTTTTCGATGTGGGATGAAGTGTTTTAAGCCCGAAACCGCACACAGCAGCTCTGGAACACCACACGGAGGATTCTGGACCGCACGGGACAAACGGTGACCGCACAGAAAATGAGACCGCATAGGCCCCTTTTGAAACCGCACAGGGCCTGTGCGGTTCCGCACAGGGCTGTGCGGAACCGCACAAGCTCTGTGCGGTCCCTGGAGGGCCCTGTGCGGTCCTCCAGGTTCAGACGGGCCGGTTCGTCGATTTTTTTGACCCTTTCTTGCTCATTTCAGTTTTGAGGCTTAATCTCATGTCCGAGGGTTCAGACGGTGCAAATTTCAGGGTTCACAAATAACAATGGAAACATATCAAGCATAATTAAAGAAATTCTAATTAGGTATAACTTCCATGAATCTTAAAAGCATCCTAATAGCACCAGTATTAATATAGAGAATCCTATGGCATAAAGTTCACTTAGGGTATTACACATATCTTCGAGTGGTCCTTACCCTCTATCACTAGTTGTATGTCACCTTAATCGGGAAGGTTCCCGACCATCATCTTGTACTTATGCAACATTTGATGCGACATCAAGGGCAACACTCTCACTATCAGCATGAGATTCGTGTTCCACAGGTTGCGATGTCTATATAAGAAACGTTTTTAAATTTCAGTTCTGCTAATTTATTATTCTCAATAGTTAAACACATGATGCATTACTCAGTAAAACACAAACATTCACATATACACATTTAATTATCAATTAATCACATCATTCACACTAACTATAGCACATATTTATATATAACATTTAACATTTTTTTTTATACATTACTCTTTAACATTTTCATTTTATACATATATCAACATTTTGAGTACAACCATGAGTTTACATTGCAAAAGATCTAATGGTATTACCAATCAACTCATAACCAGTCTACTTTATACATATCAGTACTTTTCCACTTCTAGTCGTATTTTACCTACACACCTTTTTTACACATATAGTTAACAACTCCACTATTAGGTTAGTACCCACTTGTGAACCCTTAAAATTGCATCTCCAGACAATTGGTTTTTATTTACGAACCCATAGAATCAAACTGGGTCCAAATTAGATCAGAAATGGACCAAAATAGTGCAAAACAGGGTCAATCCAGGCGAACCAGATTGAGCCAGGCTAGAAACTGCCTGGGTAGCACCAGGAGCATGCGCCCATTGTGTTCCGCTGGTGCCACCTCTTTCCTCACCATCCATCCTCTATAAATAGCTCATTACTCCTTCAAAAAAAAAAAAAGGAAAAAAAAAAGAGGGGGAATCCAAAAAACGCATCTTCGATACCTGAAACTCTGTCGATTTCGATATACTGAATCACTTTTCCATACCCAAATCCATCACTCACCAAGATTATTTTAATTTAAAGTTGTTATTATTTCATTTTGAGTTCCTAATCTGAAGTGAAAGTCAGATTCAGAGTTAAGCTCGCCTCGTTTGCGAAAAAGTCAAGAAAAGCAAAGATAAAATTCCTTTCTCTTGCATTTTAAAATTCTAAATTCAGATCTAAAATTTATCCTACTGCTATCTTTATTTAGGTCTAAAATTGAAAAGAACTAAAATTTTATTAATTTAAAATCTGAATTAAATTAATAAACTAAACCTCTTTTGAGTAAACCCCTCATTTGCAAGAAGGAAGAACTGCGTGGGGTTTGATTTCCATTCAAAGGGATACGCAGGCATGCCAATTTTTAAGGCATCAACTCCAAAATATTTTAAATAACAATTTCCCTTTCATATTTCATTTATCTTTATTTTATTGCTTTATTATCCTTTATGAATTTCCTTTATTAAATTAATTGAAGAATATGTACTCCTATAAGGGTAAAAGGAAAGATCCTATTATCTTATTTTGTTTTATGCCTATTTCTTTAATAACTGTCATTCATATAATATTTGTATTATTTATAACTGTTTCATTCATCATTCCTACTTTTGTTCATGCATACATAAAAGTTATTTTGCACCTTAGCCAAACTAAATGACTTTTTTCGTTAAACTGTTATTACCAAAACCTGATCCTCGAGCCCCTTTTGGTCACTCGCAAATTAGTGTCTTTTCTATTAGGATAAGATAAATATTTGAAGTCAATTACATTTGGGTTTTCCTTTAATTTTTTCATATTAAAAATAAATAAAATTGAAGTGGCGACTCCCTTTACAGTGCCAAAATACAAAACACAATTTCCAGAACTCATAGCGGATTTCAATTGTGGAGTTTCTCCCGAAGAGCATTTCAATTCCCTTAGCGGATCGGACCGGTGCTCGGATGAGGCCTTACAGTTGGCGACTCCGCTAGGGACAATTAAATCTTTTTCAAATTAAAGATAAAAGTGGATTACTTTTGGTAAAAATAAAAGTTTGGCTTTAGTTTCAAAATAGCTTTTCATGCATCATTACATATGGACTCTTTGTCCAAAACCTTAGTTTCCTAGGAAAACAATGAATAGAAATTAACATCGAGTGGGTAACCCTCCTTGGGTCTATTCACCGATAGTGAAATCATCTAGTCCTCGATGTATCCTTTAAATCTTTTTTAAAGGTGTAACGAGTATGCACGTACTGCTGGATCCACGCGAGGCTCCTTGTCTCACATGTGGTTAGGTATATAACTGCTCTAGTGTGACGGGTACCCAATCTAAGCCACCCTTACCTTTTCATGCAATGAACCTAGAACCTTACTTTAGGTTGTATGTTCCATAAAGCAAAGCCCTTACACATCTGTATCTTCATCATGCACACATACAACATGCATTCATTTTAAGTGGAGCCTTGAACTGAAGAAGGGTCAAACACTTTTTGACCTAATCACCTTCGCCCCACAAATCTTAAGCCCACTACATTTGGCGTAATTTGCAACCCTAAACCCAAAACCTTGGCCCATCCTACCTAAGAAAATCCTCAAAAGCCCAATACTTTTTGCACAACATGCAATCCTAAGCCCAAGACCTTGGCAAATCCTCAAAAGCCCAATATATTTGGCCTATCATACTCAAAGCCCAAAAATAGTTGGCCCATAACACCGTAAGGGATCCTTTTCCCTTAGAATCTATATACTCTTTCCATATCCTCACCCGCCACTTACAGGGTTTCTTTTGGTTTTTTGCTTAAAAGTACCAATAGCTAATCCAACTGACATGGCTGCCCTGACAACATTCATGACCACTCTCCTTCAAAAACAAGAGGAGAATTTTCAAGCAATTATAAATGCTCAACGAGCCCAATTTGAGGAACAAAGGCATTCCATCATCGAAGAAGTGCAAGCCATGGTTAATCAAGCTAGCCTCAACCCGACTAATCCAAACACAGCTTTGGGCCAGATCACCCTAAATCTGAACCAGGCCAATCATGTTCCGGCCCAAACCTATAATAACACTACTTCATCATCCAAAACAACCATTGACCTTACAGACAAGGGAAAGGTTGTTACTAGTACCCCTCAAATCAGTGAGGTTCCAAACATCATTACCCAACCTGCTACATCTCCTGCGAATCCTTTTCAAAGGAAGGAAGCTTTCTCTCACCCTGACCTGAGAACATTCATGGATAAATTTAAAGCGATGGAGAAAACTATAAAATCCTTAAAGTTTCATATTGACCTGATTGATATGGATAGTTTAGCCTTGTTCCCTGATGCCAAGCTTCCACCCAAATTCAAAATGCCTGAAATTGAGAAATTTGACAGAACTACTTGCCCCAAGACCCACCTAATGATATATGTGGGGGCAATGTAACCTTTGGGACTCAATAATGATCTCCTTGCTCAACTATTCCAACAATCATTAACCAGTGCTTCCATGAGATAGTTTCTTTCACTAGTCAAGAGCTAGAAAAAGACCTTGGATAATATATGTCAAGCCTTTATCAAGCAATATCATTACAACAATGAAGTTGATGTCAATAGGAGTGACTTGGAAAACACCAAACAGCTTCCGAATGAGTCATTCTCCACATTCCTTACAAGGTGGAGGGCTAAAGCAACTCAAATGGTAAACAGATCAACCGAACAAAAACAGGTGTACATCATTGTCAAGAACCTACTCCTAACTTACCAAACCCATTTGCTAACCCAATACCTGCCTACCTTCAAAGCTTTGGTGGCAATTGCATTAAGGGTTGAAGATTACATCCCAAGCAAATAACCTGAATTCTCCACCACCGATCTGAATAGTGATGAAGAATATGAACCCTATAATCTTTGAGGCTAAAACCGACATGCCTCAATCTCATTTTCATTTTCAACCTGAAGCCATGATTCCATGCATTTTCACCAAAGTGAAAAACACACCTCACCTCTACCTAAGTAGCATGTTATAGAGGAGTTCAAGCTTAGCTAATCTGACCTGTCTGAGATTAAGTCCAAGTCCAAAGTTCGAGTCCAAGTCCAAATCGAGTCGAGATTAAGTCCAAGTCCAAAGTTCGAGTCCAAGTCCAAATCGAGTCTGAGTCCATATTCAGAGTCCAAGTCCAAATCCAAATTCGAGTCTGAGTATGTCATTTATGAGTCTGAATCTTTGTACTATATTCTCCTTTTGCAATAAAACATTTATATACACTTCTCTTTTCTCATCTTTCTTGTTTAATATGATAAAATCATAAAAAAAAAACAAAATAATAATAATAATAATAATCAAATCAAATCAAATCAATGAGTTTTGGCAAGCATTGGCATTTCACCATGAAATCTACCATGATTTGGAACAATCAAGACTTGAGGTATTCTTGTGCCTGCATCAGCAGTCGCTTCACCAGCTCCTAACCAAAGGATGATCGAAATAAAAAACACTAAGTGGCTATCTTTTCAGTTGAAGCAGTGAAAGCTAAAAGCAATCCAATAAAGTTACCTATTGCGCTTTTGGGTAATAAAAAAATAGACACCTCAACAAGAGGCAACAATCTCAAAAAGGACATGATGTATTCACAAGGTTTCTTTTTGGATCAAGATTCAATGGTCTAGACAAAGGTCAGAGCCCCAATACGAAGGACAACAGTAACCTAAATCAAATCAAGCATAACTCCTCAACAAGAGGTAATAGTCTCAAAAAGGACCCAATGTCCCTACAAAATTTCTCTCTAGATTTTAATGAAATGGTCTAGACAAAGGTTAAAACCCCAAGACGAAGGACAACAATAACCCAAATCATGGTTGAATAATTTTTAAATGCCAAAATTCATTGATTAGCTTGCTAAAACCCCAAGACGAAGGACAACAGTAACCCAAATCATGGTTGAATAATTTTTAAATGCCAAAATTCATTGATTAGCTCGCTAAGTTGAAAACCCGAAAGGGAAACTTAGGCAAAAATTAGAGAAAGCTTGCTAAGTTGAAAACCTGAAAGGGCGACTTAGGCAAAAATTAGAGAAAGCTCGCTAAGTTGAAAACTCGAAAGGGTGGTTTAGGCAGAAGTTAGAGCAAGCTCGTTAAGTTGAAAACCTGAAAGGGCGGCTCGGGCAGAAATTAGAGCTAAAAAGAAAAATCATGATGATCCAAATCATTCTGTTCCTTTTGCCCTTATCCTACATTAAGGGCATATCATCTTCCTAAGTCATCATCTTCTGGCTGATCCCTCATTAGGGGCACGCCTTCTAAATCATCTTCTATCAAATCTATCACGAGTATATTCTTCATATCATCTGTCACGTTACCCTTATCATTCAGTATGGGCATATCATTCCTATCATCCGTCACGTCTCTTAGCTCAAGCAGCTAAGTAGCCCTTATCATTCATTAGGGGCATATCCTTCAAAAACGCTTGTCACAAAAAGCTAAATTGCTTTTACCATCCATCCAAAGAGCACGCCTTCTGAGTCATCATCCAAATCAATCCAGTGTCTTCTCAAGAGTCTCGTCACTTTAAAAGTCTATTCAAATCTCAGACAATAAGATAAGTCATGCTTATCTTCTCTAAAAAATTATGCTACAAAAGCAAAATCATACAACTTCCCAAACACTTTCCAAAAGGTTTAACCTACCTTTTCAAACCCAAGTCTCCTTGGTAAAATCTCATCTCCCAAAGGCAAAAGCCCACCAAAAACCCAAGTCTCCTTGGTCAAATCTTATCTTGCAAGGACCAAGCCAACCAAAATCCCAAGTCTCTCAGGACTCATAATCCATAAAGCCTAGTTTCTTAGGCAAAGCTAAAGTCAAACCATGACTCCCAGAGCCTATCATCCTCAAGCTGATTAAAAAGGGTCTGAACCAGTCAAAGCCTATCCCAAGCCTCATTGGCAAAATCAAAGCCCATGATTCCTTGGCAAAACATACCATTCAAGCCCAAGCTTCTTTGGCAAATCATATCATCACTAAAGTCCAAGTCCTTTGGACAAGTAAAATCAAGTGGCAAGTCAACTAGTCAAAACACTTCCAAAAGTCATATCCAGAAACAGACTCTTAACAGATAAGTCACACATAGATAACTCACAATCTTCACCTTTGAAAAGGCCACACCTGACTGAGCCTTCCAAGCATGATTTCCACCAAAAGTAAAACCTGAACTAGTATTTCAAAGATAATTTTCCAGGCCACATATGACCGAGCCTTCCAAAATAACCTCCTATAAGGCAAAACCCAACCTAGCCTTCCAAGATAACCTTCCAGACCACACCTGACTAAGCCTTCTAAGTATCAAACTCTCACTGAACAACCAAGCCAATATCTTTCCAAAATGAGGGCACCCTCCTCTACAAAGATCAGCATTTTCATATCAATTGACCTTTCACAGATTTAAGGTATCCAATCTTTGCATAAATCAAATGCATTACATACTAAGCAGGTCGCTAATCAGAGCTCTTAAAGCAAGACAGATCATCAATCCGAACTTCTGAAAACATCATCAATATTGAATCAGGGCATTAATCCAATTTTTCATCAAACTAAATCAAAAGGTCATCCATCTGATCCAACAGATCTCCCAAAGAAATTGGGGGCATCTCTTCTTATCCCAATCAGGAAAATCACTTTTTCAACCTTTACCAAAGTGAATCTTCATCATCACCTTGTCCTACCATAAAGGACCATCACCTTGTCCTTCCAGAAAGGACCATCACTGTGTTCTTCTAGAAAGGACCATCACCTTATCCTTCCAGAAAGGACCATCACCTTATCCTTCCAGAAAGGACCATCACCTTGTCATTCCATAAAGGACCATCACCTTGTACTACTAGAAAGGACCAATCCATCCAATCATCCCATCAAGCAGGATCATTTTCAGATCTTCAGAATTGACTATCATACAGATCAATTCTAATGAAACCCAGACCCAGACCATCTTCATCACTTCCCAAAGATACCGGGGGTACCTCCTTCCCCAAACCAATCAATACCTTAAATCTGAACAAGGTTTCTCTTTCAAAATCAGACCAATCCTATGATAGCCTTAGGATCAGTACCTTAAATCTGAAATAGGCTTCTCATTCAAAAACAGACCTATCCTAAGACAACCGTAGGATATTTTACCCAAACAGACCGGGAATATAACTTTTTATTTTCCCAAATAAATAGGGAATATAAAATTTTCAAATACACCTTTTGAACAAAGCCAATTCTGATGAGGGGCAGCTGAGAACCCTTAAAATTACACCCCCAAACAACCAATTTTCAGTTACAAACCCATAGAATTAAATCGGATCGAATAAAAAATGGGCCAAAACGGACCAAAACAGTGCAAAACCGGATCGATCAGGGCGAACCAGACCGAGCCAAGCCAGAAATTGCCTGGGCGGCACCAAAAGCATGCTACCCAAGCAGGCGGCACGCCGGCGGTGGAGACTGGCATGCCGCACATGCCACCATCGGTGCCGCCTCTTTCCTCACCATCCATCCCCTATAAATAGCTCGTTACTCCTTCAGAAAAAAGGAAAAAAAAAAAAAAGGGGGGGGAATCCGAAAAATGCCTCTTCGATACCTGAAACTCTGTCGATTTCGATATACTGAAATCACTTTTCCATACCCAAATCCATCACTCACCAAAATTATTTTAATTTAAAGTTGTTATTATTTCATTTTGAGTTCCTAATCTGAAGTGGAACTCAGATCCGAAGTTAACCTTGCCCCGTTCGCGAAAAAGCTAAAAAAAGCAAAGGTAAAATTCATTTCTCTTACATTTTAAAATTATAAATTCAGATCTAGAATTTATCCTATTGCATCTTTATTTAGATCTAAAACTGAAAAAATCTAAAATTTTATTAATTTAAAATCTGAATTAAATTAATAAACCAAACCTCTTTTGAGTAAACCCCTCCTTCGCAAGAAGGAAGAATTGCGTGGGGTTTGATTCTCATTCAAAGGGATATGCAGGCATGCCAATTTTTGAGGCATCAATTCCAAAATATTTTAAATAATATTTTTTCCTTTCATATTTCATTTATCTTTCTTTTATTGCTTTACGATCCTTTATGAATTTCTTTTATTAAATTAATTGAGGAATATGAACTTTTCCTAGTACCCATAAGGGCTAGAGGAAGGATTCTATTATCTTATTTTGTTTTATGTCTATTTCTTTAATAATTGTTATTCATATAATATTTGTATTATTCATAATTGTTTTATTCATCATTCCTACTTCTGTTCATGCATACATAAAAGTTATTTTGCACCTTAGCCAAACTAAACGACTTTTTTTGTTAAATTGTTATTACCAAAACCTGATCCCCGAGCTCTCTTTGGTCAATTATGGATTAGTGTCTTTTCTATTGGGATAAGATAAATATTTGGAGTCAATTACATTTGGGTTTTTCTTTAATTTTCCCAAATTAAAAATAAATAAAATTGAAGTGGCGACTCCCTTTATAGTGCCAAAATACAAAACACAATTTCCAAAACTCAGCGGATTCCAATCGTGGAGTTTCTCCCGAAGAGCATTTCAATTCCCTTAGCAGATCGGACCGGTGCTCGGGCGAGGCCTCACACCACTCCTACTATTCTCTAGCTCTATATACACATATGCACATATCTTACTTTCTACATCTCTCTCTCTCCCTACGGAGCAATATTCCCCCTATCTGAATCTTGATAACTCGGAGCAGTACCACTTCTCACAACTCCCTGAACAACATATGCAATAGATCTCAAACTCACAGGAGTAAAATGACATCTGATAAGACAATCCTCCGTAGTATGGCCCTCTCTCCCACAAACCATACATACATACGGTGAAGGTCAGAATATTCGTCTAGAACCTCTCACCTCAACTGCCCACCACCTCTCGTATTTCCTTCTAAGCCACAACATATCTCCTTGAATTTCATAATACCTCCTCCATAGGGCTAAATTCTATCTCTTAAGATATGCATTCTCCTCCCTATACATTACTTGCTCCTCTTCAAATTGTGTCACTCTTAACTTCAGATATATTGCCCACTGGGGCTCTTCCTCTACAGGATCCATAAAATAATCCCGCTCCCCCGAACTAGAGTAGGAGTCAGGCATATTCCTGTCCAACGGTCGTCTCCTTTTTGGTGGCATATACATATCACAATGCACATAATACAATAACAATATTCATAAGTAGTTATACAATCACAGTTAATGTCAAATCATTCCAGTATGCCTATGACAGTCCAGTAAAAGTACTCGGAAATTTACATACATCGGTATGCTGATCTATCTTAATGGCAACTCAAAGACAAGACAAAGTCCTATGCTCCATGGTACTCTAACCTAAATTCATTTTACTTAATTCATTAATAGTCCAAATTCTTAATTTTATGCTTTGATACCACTCTGTCACACTGTAATACCCTAGGTTCATAAATAAATTGATTTATATGAGTATGGATTAAATTGATACTTTATGATTATAAATGTGAATTTAATATGATTGCATGAGAAATTATTGTTGAATTTATAATTAAATTCAACAAGTATATGAATGAGTATATGTGATTAATATGTATTAAGTGATTAAAAGGTGATTGGCTATTGCCATGA
>CATKHJ011206272.1:0-12549 GCA_949750685.1 Vernicia montana | reverse complement strand
GTTATATATATATATATATATATATATATATATATATATATATATATATATATATATATAATTTAACATTACGTAAATGCATATATAACATAGACAATTGACTTAAATTCGAATCTCCTCTATCTTCATGAATGAATCCATAATAATAATTTTACTAAAGGGACAATTTAAAATATTCACTTCTCACATAAAAAATATAATAATTATTTTCACCTTAAAATTAAAATAAAATAGAAAAATTAATTACATATTTTTTTCAATTGATTTATTAAAAATATATATTATAAAATGAAAATAAAAATATTTATTAGAAATGTGTTCATTTTTAAAGACATACCAATAAAGTTATCCATGATTTAGCTTGGTTTGCTTTCAATGCTGAAGGTGGTTTGTATTGGATGGAAGAAATCCCATTAAAGTTAAATTTGTTGATCTCTGCTGATATTTCAACCGTTTATTTGATGAACGAAACTTTATTTTTTTAAAAAAAAGTCAAAATATTTAAAGTGATAAAACTCTTTATGTGTTTAAATTGTTTAATTTTAAATATTTTCATAATAAAAATTATTTATCAATTATTTATATATTTTTTAAATAAAAAATTTAAAAATTAAACAATTGAAAAGGTTAATAACACTATGAATCATAAAAAAAGACTTGTAATATTTACATTTTACATAACCTAAAAAACAAAATTTCAATTTTATTTTGTATAATATGAGAAATTTAGAGTATAACATTTAAATTTATATTTTATTTTGTCTAATTTAATCTAATATCTTGATAAATTAATTATTTTTGGAGATTTATTTTATTTTTCAACTTTATATATACATATTGAAAACATAAAAATAAAAATATTTGGGAGACCAATTTCATATTTATTTATATTTAAAATATTAAAAAAAAATAGTTGTTTGGAGGGCCCACTAGACTCATCCGTGCCTGACTGCCTCTCTCAATGCAAAAAAAACATAGAACAATATAAACGTGTTACCATTTTAATATTAAAAGAAATATTCATTAGTCATCAAATATATAATTATAATAATTTATAAATTTATACATTTTTATATTCAATAACAAATAAAAAATTAAAATTTTTCCAATTAAATATTTTCATCATCTCATGTTTTAGAAAAACTAATATTTTTAATATAAATGAATGACAAAATAAATAATTTATTTAAGAGAGAGAAACTATTGTGTGGTTTAGAAAAATACAAAATATATATATTATTTATATTATTTACATTTACAAAACCTAAAAAAAATAGTCCCTTAAGTTTTTTTTTAAAAAAATTACAAATAAATACCTATTGATCTATATTAATCTATTTTTTATTGATATATTTATCAAGATCCTTAGTTAAATTAATGTTATGGTATGAACTTTGTAAAAGTGTGTCACTACAACTTAATTAGTTAAAAAAGTTTAAATTAATAATGACAAGCAATCAAGTTACCTATAAGTTATCCTTTAAAAAAAAACATACATTTAATAAGATTGAAATTTTCTAAACTAATAAAAAATAGTCATAAATGTTACTTAAAATGAATTAAAACCGTTAGATTTTAATCTAACGGTTAAAAGAGTAATAACCATCCATAAATAAATATTGTAGTAATCATTGAAATCAAACCCATATATATATATATATATATATATATATATATATATATATATATATATGGAAGAGTTTGCAATGGTTATAGTTCCATGATAACCATCATAAGTATTTGTGCAGTATTAAATAAGAATTCTAATACTTATACTTAATAACATAATTTCATTAAATTTCTTTTTTTAATAAATATGATTTTAATGACATCTCATAATCTTTAAGGCCTTTTTTAATTGTAAAAAATATTTTCTATTTTCTATTTTTTTGTTTCTTGTTTAATTGTAAATAATATTTTCTATTTTCATTTTTTAGTTAATCAAACCCATATATATATATATATATATATATTAATTACGAGTCAGTTCTTCTGATACAGTATTTTCTAATATCTAACAATGCATAAATATCTTAGGTGATGTTTGATAATATTATTCAATACTTAAAATTAAAATTTTTAACACTTAATCGTTTTAAATTGCTTGGTAACATTTATTTTAAAAGTCTCAATTAAACTAAAAATCATTTAAAATAGTAAGTCAAAATTTTTAACTTAAAATTTACACTAAATACAACAAGTGATCTAATTTTTAAATATGTTTATAATTTAAAAATTATATTACTCGTTTTATTCAATATTTAAATTTTTAACATTAAATTTTCAATTTTACTAAATGGAAGTCGTGATTATAGTCATGGTAATGGAAATTTTTGTAGATGAAGTGAGCCAATCATCTTGAAGCTGCAAAGCAGGATACCGACATGGTTACCAGTGTAATTATAGGCTTTTAGCTCCTGCAGACAATGCACATTGTTTGCTGCTGCAATGATTCCGATTGAAACTAAAGAAATTACTTGAAGAATCACCTCAAGAGCATTTAGACCTTTACATGCAGAATTGCAACTGCAACAGTTTACGAATTTGGATTAGTTAAATTGAATTCCATAAAATTATAATTATAATAATAAAATGAACATTTTTATTCATTAAGTTTGCATTAAATTTTGACTGGGGTTAGGCCAGTAATTTAATTAAAGGCCCAATTAATTGAGCCCATAAAGTTATCAAAATTTGACAAATTCTTTTTACATGAGCACTAGTGATAGAGGATAATTCTTCAATGTTCTACATAATTATAGCACCAATAATAGAAGCACGTGCACATATAGTGAATGAGTTCCTCAGTGGAAGATGAGTTTAGGAATTAGTGGTGCAGCTTTGATGCGGATCTATAAGTTATGGACTTTCTGGACCGGTTTGTCCATGCAAAAAGGTCAAAGTCAAGGAAACGGTCCACTAGCAGTATTTGATTTTGGGCTTAGTCCAATGGAAAATGTTGCAATGATTCAGACCCACTGTCATTCAACAGTGACAGAAGCTCGGTTTAAGGCGTTGTTTAAGGCACAAGCCCGGCCCATGAATAGGTCTAGTTCTGATTAATCCTTCTTAATTATGTAATTTGGTGATTTCTTTCCTTCTCGGGAAAAATTATCTATTTTTGGCTTCTAGGATTTTAGGATTTTTGAAGGCATTTTTCTATATATTTTATGTAAGTCTTAGGGTTTGAGACAGCTTATGTTTTAATAAAAATATTTCTTTCTCTTTGAAAGTTAATTACTTCCAATTTTTAATATTCTTTTGAATCAACGAACTTTGATGCCTAATAGTCTGATATTTTATTACGAATCAACAAACTTTTAAAAGGCTTCCGCTATGTCAAGTTCCTTAGTGAAGTTGAGGAGTTATTGAAGTTGATGCGTAAAGAGGAGCTAGTGGAGCAATTATTGAATTAGTTCTTTACTAGAGTTAGTGGGAATAAGCGGTTACTAGCAGTATTCTAAAGAAGCCTATAAAAGCAGAAGCGCCAACAAACAAAAGTCCCTCTCACATACTCTAATAATCAACAAACAGACAAATAGTCTCAAACTCACTCCCAAAGGAGAAATCACATATTTTCAAGCTCTTTAGTTTTACATATTGTCATATTAACATACTTTGATATGTAAAAACTCTCTGTAACTAAAGTTCTCTCAAGTAATACAAGTTCTCTTTACTGCAATACAATTCCTTTTTACTGTTAACTTTAAATACTGTATCATTTTATCTAACAAAGCTTTCTAAAAGTAGAATTAGGAATCCAAGAGTTGTTTAGGTCCCTTTAGCCCTGTATAATTGTTTGATAAGAAGTCAAAGGCGCATTAACTCAACTGATTCAGGTACTTCACACCTGTAACATACTCAAAATCCTCCCACACACTTAAAAGAATAAAAATTATGACAAACACATACCAACCATGAAATAATAGAATTTGAATTTTTGGGATAGTGTTTAGTACCATTTTAATTGTACTTTTCTCTTACAAAACAATCCCTGCTAAACAAAATTAAAAGTAAAAAAAAAATAATAGGTTAAATGAGGAAATAGCCAACAATATATATAGTTCTTAATACACAAAAATTAAAAATTTTTAATAAATGACACTTGATTGTTGATTCTACTAATTTCTTAGCGAAAAAAAAAAATGAAAATATAAGTGCAACAATGCAATTACAAAAAGCTTCGTATGAACAGATTATACTATTACAAATGTTGAAACTTATATAGTTTTGAAAGTACCAACCTCAAAAAGCTAGCTATTGAGATTGAAGAACCTAATTATATATAAGCTTGAACTTAATTATATATAAGTTTGTTAAACATCTTATATTTAACATATACTAGTAACAAAATCGTCTTAACAATCAACTAAATATGTTATAAATCTTAAAAAATATGAAATGAAACAGAAACATCATATTAAATGAGACAATGAGACATTCTTGTAAACATATCATATTTTATATTAATCTCAAGTCTAATCGAATAAAGAACCAAAAAACAAATTTAGCTCAAAGAGACAAAATCAGAATTGTATTAACAAAAATGAAATGATTCAAAGTCCTAAAAAGATAACAATTTTGAAACCCAGAACTTCTTCATATAGCAGCAGCTCTTTGACGTACAGAAAAATTGAATCTTGAATTAGATAAATCCCAATAAAGCCCAATCACATCTCCTTGTTTTAAATTCCTTCTATTCCCAAAATATTGGATCCACCCATCAATAAACACATAACTCTTTGAAGTGTGCCATTGCTTGAAAACCAAATGATGCTTTGTTTCAGTATCACAATCCCATATGACAAATTTAGCTCCATTCTGTTCAATCTTGTCAACCAATTCTTTGTTCAAGAAATAGAAAACATAACTCTTGACTAACTCAGATGGCACCAAAAGCCTTGATAAATTCCCAAGATCACTACCAGTAAGTCTCTTCTTAATCTTCCATGGATCGAAAAGCTTTAATTCAGTTGAAACTCCAGTTTTTGGGTCTTCAATTTCTTGGTAATCTCTCAACTTTGCAATATTCTGCTCCAACTTCTTTTTTTTCAATTTCTCTGACAAAGATTCTTTAGATAAAGCAGGTTCTTTTCTGTTTGCAGAAAAATTTTGAAAAACAGAGTGAGCAATCCAAGATTCATCAAACAGAGTAAGTTCAGTTGAAGGAGTAATTGAATCAAGATGAGATTGCTTCTGTTCTGGGTTTTCATCAGCGGCATCGATTTGGCTTATTCTTGGCTTCTTCTTCTTCTCCATGATCATGTCACAGTAATAATGATTTAACTCAGTCAAAATGCCACTCGGCTCTGCTCCTCTGTTTGTTTCTATTTCTGGTTTGTGATTGTACTTTCGCTTCTGGGTTTTCTTGGTAGCAAAAAATTGATTATTCTCTGATTCTTGAGCTTCAGGAACAAAGAAAAATTCAGGAAAAAAAGAGGGTTTTTTCTCCATTGTTGCAACAAAGAAAACAATGAAAAGAAAATTGCTTGAAAGGTTTTGTGTAATTCTTTGAATGGAACGAAGAGAAGAACTTGAGTGACTAGATTTATATAGACAATCAAATCTGTGTAAGAATTGGATAAATTTTACATTATGAGATACGGAAAACAAATTGAAGATTTTGATTTGAAAATTTATACATTTCTGATCCGTTTTAGATTTGGACAATAGAGGCTATTGGTTCTTTTAATTTTGCCGCCATTAGTGAGATTGTGACAATCTATTGGGCTTTAATTATCTAACTTGAGTTCTAGCTTGTAAGTCAAGAAAGCTCTTGCTAAAATTAAATTCTGCATTGGCTTTTGTATCGTTAGTTCTTATTAATTATTTAACAAATTAAAAATTAATAGGACTTTAAATTTTAATCCATGGCAAAGATTAAGCCTTTTTCCAGATTTCCCACAAGAGAAAGTTATCAAGGAAAATTTCAAATGCTCTGTATTAGACTTTAAAATCATAATTACAATATATAATATGCAAAATAGAAAAATAATTAAACTTTGTTAATATGAAAATTTTGGGGGGCAAATTTTGAAAATTTTCAAATATAAGAGTCTCAATTGAAGCACTATCAATTAGCCTGAAACTGTGGATTTCTTGGCTGCATTTACAATGATTTTTCTATTGAAATGTATATTAATCTGGGCTGTATGCCTGTACATACATGAAAGACAATGTCATACTTGCATTTTCCTGATACAATACTTTCTAGTGCCTAATAATACACGAATATATCAGCAAAAAGCATGATTGTAGTCATGGTAATGGAAGTTTTTGTAGATGAAATGAGCCAACCCTCTTGAAGCTGCAAAGCAGGCTACTGCCATGGTCACCAGTGTAGTTCTAGCTACTGCAGACAATGCACTTTGTTTGGCTGCAGCCACGATACCGATTGAAACTAGAGAAATTACTTGTAGAATGACCTCAAGAGCATTGAGACCTTTATGTGCAGAATTGCAACTGTGACAATTTACGACATGGGACCAGTACCTGAAAATTTATTACCAAATTTACAAAGAAATGAGCTCATGACACTGAATATTGAATTCTCAAATGCAGTAGTATCAGTCGTTACCTGTCCATAAGTTGTTCTCTAGGAGGAGTTGGGGGAAGAGCCTCACCACTATATTTGCCTTTCCAATCAACTTGACAACCAGCATACTTGTTCAACCATCTTCTGAAACCAACTACAAGGGCATCTGATTTGGTTGGCACAAAACAAGCCTTTTGCCAATTGGCAGGGCCAGCATCCATGATCTTTCGCTCCTACAAATAGAAAATTCAAGAGTTACTTGATATGGTTCAGAATATAGAATATGGCTATAATTTCTTGGTCTAGAGGAAGTAATACTTAAACATTTAAATGTGAATTGAAGGAAAAATATTCGACAAGTCTAAGATTAATGAAATAAACAATTTCATTCATACTAAACATGAAAAATATGCAATTTTAAATGAATTCCATAAAACTTTGCGGAATCCATTTATACCAAACAAGGCCTTAGAGTTTTCACTAAACTAAACCTATGAGTGATTTTTTTTTTTATATATATATATATATATAATATCCTCCCAATAAAATTCATCTTTCCATAACAGAAAATATCAAATCACCTCCACATGAAGAAGATACAAATCTGAATCCAGAATAAGGTTTTGTCCCACATGAAATATCCATCGTGGAACTATTTTATCAATCCAAACTCCAAAGTTTCTTGGAAAGACCCATATCAATCTGCTATTTCCAGGACTAACTGGGATGCAGATAAAAATTAAAGCTGCTCTCCGTTGCATTGGCGGTTGCTGCAACAAAAAATTCTGTATGCACAAACATTAAGAACGTTAAAGAAAATAAAATAGTCCAACTATATTTCACAAGACTAATATGAATTTTTTTTATTTTTATATAATCATACATAATGGAAAGACATTCTCTATAATATAACTGAGTCTCTGAGTCTGAGCTACAAGTATTTAAAGAGAAATAATGAGTACTCTCCTGAATTATGTGGTGGCCACTTGTTACATGTGTTTTCCAAGCATAAAACTATTGATGGATATGGGTTTAACAGGTCACCAAATTTCAGAATTTAAAACTTGTGAAGCATATGTTTCCATCATTTTCCAATTAAATATAAGACTATCATCTCATGTTGTTATTATAATGATGCACATCAACATAATGCTTACCTTTTTTGTTTGAGGCGAAGATACAGCTCCATTACCTTGATTCGACGTAGGTTCAGTATAAGCATAAAATATACATGGTGCTATAAATTTACTACTGCCCCAATCCAACTTTCCAGTGAAACCATTTATGTCTAGTTTCTTGACACCCAAATCCAATGGTCTTCCTCCTTCTCTATCAACCTTCTCTGTGAAGGAATTTTAGTTTGAGAAATATCAAATGCATACATAAAGAGAATGGAACATAATCACTTAAGTAAGGCTTATTAAAAAGTTCTTATCCACCTGTGTTTTTCCGAGTTCTCATTATTCCGTAATGTGCATAGGGAACATGAGCAGGATCCATAAGATTTTCAACCAAGACATCATACCTGAAAATGCAAAAATAGTTTGAGACATGCAGCAAATATCATTTCATTTTACCTTACTTAGACATAGTTCTAGATTCTCTAACTTAACTTTTTTATAAAATTTATGTCAGAAATCAAGAAAGAACAAGTTCATGCTAATAACCAGAGGACAAATATTCCTATTTTAGAAAAGAAATCAGAACAAGTAACTCTAACAAATATTATGAGGATGCTAATTCTTTTCAATGTTACTAATGCCTCACAATCTGTTGGAGAAATGACAAAATGGGCCCAAATACATCTAGTAGAACTGATAAACATAGATTATAAGTTTGAGCTGAAAATTGGATTATATAAGCTTAGATGATAACTTCACCTACCCATATGGAATATCTCTGTTTCCCATTGTCTTGGTAAATGATGGATCATCCAATTCTGGGATGGAGGGAGGTTTTTTCTTCATAAGAATATCTTTGTATTGAGGATCAGTGTTAGGCCAAAACCACACAATATCATGATGCACGGTACTAGGATAAACTGCTACACATGCATTCTTGAATGTATGTACCTGTATTATTTGATAGAAAGGACCACTAAAATCCCATTTGACAAGGAACTTTAATAATTTTGGGAAAATATATGATAAAATTGAAACAGTAAACCACAGTGGCAAGAAGAAGAACATGAAGAGCTCTACCATAAACAATCATCCTAAAATTATTGCATTTAGTATTTTAGAACTCATATATGCACATATTTTTTTATCTCATAGAAGATACAAAATTTCAAGTGCAAGTACTTAAGGTGAACATATCAAGCTATAGCTTACATGCAATGATCTCCTCTAGTATTTAATAACCAATTAATGTTTGAAGAATTTAAGAAGTTTAATTTTATCAATATATTATTTAATGGAATTTTCAAGAAAAGTAGATATATGAGGTCCTTTAGCTTAAATTAATGCAAAATTATAATATTTGATCAAGTGACTAATTTGATCCCAACAAACAAACAGTGCTTCAATATAGCATTTTCCAATTCATCTATAAATAAAATGCTCTATCCAAATTAGATCTTTTAGCAAAACTAGCAAAGAAAAGTGAAAAAAAAAAATAGTCTGAAAGAAGGGCAGAACATTTAACTTTCCAGATTACAAATGCCAATAACAAATTGTAGAGAAACAATTTAATTCAAAAGCTAACAATGTTTCAACCTTCATAAATTGGTGATGACTATCCGTGGAAAGAACTTACCTACACCAAGTGTACATGCTTCACACTCACATTATAGCGGGGACTCACCCCACTTCATGTGAGCCGCGGTAATGTACAATGGCAGAGTTAGGGAGGACCAAGGGGGCCATGGCCCCCCTAACTCCACGAACTTCCTTGTATAAATAGTAAAAAGATTATAGGAACCCCTTTAAATTTAGAGTATGGCCCCCTTAATTTTTCAAGAATTTCTCTCTTTATTTGTATATATAAAAAGAATTCCTAATAATTTTAGGATACAAATATTTATCATTCAAATTTCTAGCTATAAAATACTCAAATTTTCTTTTGGCCCCTTGAAAAGACTTTCGTGCTCCGTCACTGGTATTGTGCATACCGAATTGCTAACCTATTACAGCAGGTTTACTCTACCCATCTAAAACACATGCACTTCTGTTTGTTGCTTTTTTTTTTTTTTAATCATTGAATCACTAATGTGAGTGTATTTTTTTTTTTTTCTCTTTACTCCAAATCTAAAGAGATTTGCATTTTAGAGGGACACTAGTTATAACTTATATGCAATCTCAAAAATAAAAAATAAAAAATAAAAAATGGTCTTGGCTGAAAATTAAAGTTTAGGTCAATAATTTTTTTTATTTAAGCATTTAATAGTTAATTTTAATCTTTTTAAAAAAAGATACAGGATTTGTTTTCAAATTTGATT
The DNA here is from genome assembly GCA_949750685.1 of Vernicia montana. Taxonomy (NCBI): domain Eukaryota; kingdom Viridiplantae; phylum Streptophyta; class Magnoliopsida; order Malpighiales; family Euphorbiaceae; genus Vernicia; species Vernicia montana. The sequence continues at coordinate 2,575 of CATKHJ011206272.1, read as the reverse complement.
TGTTTTTAAATAACTAGATTTTTTCACTAAATATTGAATCTAATGATTAATATTTAAATATCTAAATCTATAAAATGGAATGGAGGAAGTATTAAGTGGAGTGAATTAAATATATAAAAGAAGCTTTAGTTAAGGAAATATTACTGGAGGACCATCTGGTGGTGCTTGAGGGATAAACTTGCAATCACCAGAGCCATTGAAACACCAACCATGGTACACACACTGCAATCTCCCCCATTGATCAATTCTTCCTTCAGATAATGGCGCCAATCTATGAGGACAACTATCATCAAACACCTTCCAGGCATTTTCATTCCTATCCCACCAAACCACTACATCAAGTCCCAACACTTTCTTTGCATGTGGAACCCTCTTGTCCAAATCACAAACTGGCATAACTGGGTACCATTGTGAATACCAATCAAACTTCTCTCCTTGGTTTTCAGTTTCAAGCTCTGGTTTAGGTGGTTCAATGAACTCTGTTGAAACAGAGGATGGTGATGATATGGTAGTAAAAAGCTTGAATTTTGATGGGTTTTTGTGAATTCTTGGAAAATATGAATATGGCAATGCATTAAGCTGGAAATTCAAGAATTTGGGTTTGGAAAATTGGGTTTGCGTGAGTGAATTTGAGATGTGAATTGATGGAACAGAGGAGGTTCCAATGGTTTCCATGGGTGCTTCAGTTAACGCTGAAGCTAGAGAGACAGAAAGAAAGGGAGAGTAAAGACTAGAGGCTGGGAATGCTCACCGTTTTAAATGATTGTACTAAATGTCAGAAAATGTGTGGATTTGAAAGTAGCCACTTATTCAACTTGAGGCTTTAAATTGTACAAACGTGAAAGTTTTAGCAATTATTGTTGGGAAAAATGCCAAATTGATAAATTTCCCCTCAATTTTTCATATTTTTATTTATAATTATATTAATAATAATAACACTTTCATATTAATTTAAAAATAAAATTAATTCTAAAATTTATTATATCATTTAAAATACTAAAATAATTTTAAATACTAAAATAACAAATTTTAAAAATTTTAAACACTAACAATATAATTTTTCCAATATGCCTAATGACTTATACACATTTAATATATAAGTAACTTTTAAATATTTCTAATCCTAATATAATATTGTTGACATTATTATTTATATTAATTGTTTTAGGGGATATTGATGTTAATTTTTAATATATAAATAAAGTAATAAATTTTTCTAGACCTAAAAATTATATACGTTAATAACTCAAAAAATTGTCTAAACTTTAATTTTGTCTATTTTATCTCAATTTGTAATTTCCATTTTTCAATTGTCTAAAATTTGTAATTTTTCAATTTTTTCCAATTTATAATAATGTCTAAATAATAAAAAATAGTCAAAATTAGAATTCAAAATAATATTATATTCATAACTAAAATAAAATAATTATTAATATTTTTTTCTTTTTCTACACCATAGTTTACACTTAAAAAAAAAAAAAAAATCATTTTCCTACTTTTCTTCTTTCATTTTTCTCTCTTTCAATTTAAGAAATTTAATTTTTTTTATACACCATGACTTCTACCTCAAAAAAAATTATGTTTCTAAAGAAAAATCATATTTCCCTTTCTCTTTTAACCCTAAAATAATAGAATAATGATTAATTCATAACTTTATAAAAGAAATAAAATTTAGAGAGAAATGGAAGAGAAAGAGATAATATATATATATATATATATATTTATTTATTTATTTATTTATTTTAATTATGTAGTATTATTTTATTCAATAATTAATAAAACTTAATTAATCCGAGCCAACCACTAGTTTATATTAATACACAAATTAGAATATGTAAAGTTAACAAAAAAAAAATTTCCTATGAAATAAGTATAATGATTAAAAATGTAATTAATATGCATATTAAGGCTTAGTCTAATAATAAATATATATACTATTGAAGTAATATATTCAAGTTCGATTCCTTCAATCTCAATGCTATAAAAAAAATTTTAAAAATAAAAATAAAAATTTGCTAAAGAAATGTAATTCTTAAATTTAAGATATCTTTTATATTATAAATCATTTAATCATATGATATTTAGGGAAAATAATTTTAAAGATGGTGTTAGACTCATAATCTAAAATAAACGAGTAAATAAATTTACCTCTTGTAATCTAAGAAAACGAACGGATTAACTTGCACTACCAATCAGGGAAACAATCACCACGCAGGGAAGGATTCCACTATCTCACAGTCTAAGAACCTTTTCTTAGTCTCAAAGTATATTTTTGGGAGAGAACTCACAGAGAGTTGTATTCTATTTTCAGTTTCTGTCTGCTAAAAAACTAATGTCTTTTGCTATATCACTTATGATATATATAGTGTATTTTGGATAAGAATTATTGTAATCTTCTTATCATCAAAAGAGATTATCTTAACTCAAAAAGAATTCTAAAATGATTCAACAAATCCTTTTAGAATTCTAAGATAATATCTTCTAAGATAATATCTCCTAAAATAATATCTTTTAAGATAATATCTATATATTATCTTTTAATTAATTAACTAATAATTAATTAATGATTAATGGG
>CATKHJ011205469.1:0-19243 GCA_949750685.1 Vernicia montana | reverse complement strand
ACCACTGGATATGTGTTTGTTCTTGCTAGCGGAGTTGTAAGCTGGGTTTCGAAACTGCAGTCAGTTGTGGCTACGTCAACAACAGAAGCAGAATATGTAGCAGCTACACAAGCTAGTAAAGAAGCGGTATGGTTAAAAATGATAATGGAAGAACTCGGGCACAAACAGGAAAAGATTTCTCTGTTTTGTGACAGTCAGAGTGCCTTGCATCTGGCAAGGAATCCAACTTTTCATTCAAAGACGAAGCACATTCGAGTCCAGTACCACTTCGTTAGTAAGAAAGTGGAAGAAGGAACCATGGATATGCAGAAAGTTCATACCAAAAACAACCTAACAGATTTCATGACAAAGGCAGTCAATACTGATAAGTTTGTCTGGTGTCGATCCTCTAGTGGCCTAATAGAGATATAAGCAACATGGAGATGGCAAGGAAGAAAGAATAGTATGAAGATTGATTGATCATCAATCAAATCTTCAAGTGGGAAATTGTTGTATAAGTCAACAATGTGCCCGCATTGTTGAAACTAAGTAAAGAAATGGCACAGCTTGCAATTGCAAACTGTGACCAACCGATTTGGGAGCCTATAAAAGGGCTCCCCCTCCTCCTTCATTTGTATCCCAAATATCAAATTGAGAGAGTTTCTAGTGAGAGAAAAATAGAGAGATTTATTTAAATTATTTTTTCTCCTATTTTCAAGAGAGATTATCGTTGTTACCTCCTTGTGATTTAGAGAGAATGTTATAATTCCTATTATTTCTCATAGTGGAGTTCTTCTATCTTTGCCCGTGGTTTTTCACCCTAATTTGTTTGGAGTTTTCCACGTAAAATATGTGTGTCCAAATTATCCTTATTATTTTCTCAAATTATTAGCTACAGTCTTACTCTAATCCGGTGTCAATTGCTGCAATATTTATTAATATTACTAACAAGGAAAATTAAACTAAGTACTAAATAGATAGAAAGAAAGCAATTACTAGAATATTTCGAATTGGAATTATAAAGATTCCTAAATAGTTGTAAAATGCTAAATTTCCTAAATAATACTAAAATCCTAGATTTTCTAATTTAAAATTTAGATGAGAAAATTGAAACTCATAACTAAAAATTGAACAAAAATAATTCCTATATCTTTTATTTTCTTTTTCTTTGATTGCATTACTTATTAATCACTTCTGCCAATATATATATATATATATATATATATATATATATATATATATATATATGAAATAAAAGTTGAATTCAAGAGTTGTTTCGAAAAATTGAATGGCAAAATGGTTGAATTAGTTCTCGAATTTGGCACCTGAGGATAAATAAGGATAAAATTACTTTTTTTGTCATCAAAATTCTCATACTTGATAATTTTTATCAAATTAGTCATTGGTTGAACTTTAACCAGTGCGTGTGCTATAAAATCAGACAAAATAACTTTAATTTCATAAGTCCCGTTTGACATAACTTTTCAAAAAAAATGTTTTTTAAAAGAATTTTTTTTTTTAGTTTTTTCAGTTTTGAAAAATACTTTTGAAAAAAACTGGTGAATAGATACTTTTTCAAAAAGCAGGATTGAAAAAAACAGTTTCAAAAAAAATTAAAAAAAAAATCAATCAATTAAATAAAAAATTCAAAAAGTGTTTTTTTAGCCTACAGGCTAATAGTAATCAATTAAATTTAAGTTTTAGGAGTATGAGTGAAAGTTATTTTTCGATATTGTGTAATGATTAAATGTTTTAATAAATGAAATTGATGATATTTTGTTGATCATTATACATATCTTTATTTAGTATTAAAAATTGAATTCTAGGGACAAAGCAAAAATTAAACAATCAAATGAACATAATAATTACAAAATTCAGAATATATTTCATTAATATCTATAAATAACATTCAAATAGGGGCGAATTAGAAAATCTAACAAGAGGCGATAAAAAATTAAAATCTAATTTATAATCACATAAATTATTATCGTACTATATTTAATTTTCATTAATCATTAATATATTAATTAATCACACAATAGCTTTTGGAGGTTAAATAGCACTTTTTGAATTTTTTATTTAATTGATTATTTTTTTAAAATTATTTTTTTTCAATCCTACTTTTTGGAAAAACATTTATTCACCTGTTTTTTTCAAAACTGAAATTTTTTTTTTTAGAAAAGCACTTTTCCGAAAAGTTATGTCAAACGGAACTTATGAAATTAACGTTATTTCGTCTGATTTTATAGCATACGTACTGGCCAAAGTTTGACCAATGACTAATTTGATAAAAATTGTTAAGTATGAGGACTTTAATGATAAAAAAATGTAATTTTGTCCTGATTTGTTCCCGAGTGCCAAATTCGAAAACTAATTTGACCCTTTTACCAGATTTGAATCCACAATTGATATACGAACGCACTCTATGTTTGTTGCCAAATATAGTTACTCAATGCCGAGTCCAGTACATGTCTGAACACATCTCAAGTTTGCTGCCAAGTACAGTTACTTGATATTGAGTCCCTAGCACTCGATGTTGAGTCCCTAATATTGGATGTCCAAATGCAGTCCACGTTCATTGCCAAGTATATACAGTTACTTGATACCGAGTCCAATACTCGATGCCGAGTTCCGTACTCAATGTCGAATTCAGCACCCGAGGCCAACTTAATTATTATAAATGTCTTATTTGAATAACTAGACATCGGATCTTCATATATCAAAGAATTAGACTGAAATGATAATTAACGATTGTACTCTCTCCAATGTGAGAATTTGTGATTTTATGTTGAATTTTATATTAGCTAAAATATTGTTTAAAATTTTTTTATAGTCCGAATCTTAAAAGACTTCAACTATTTTAAGGAGAAATAATAATGTATCATCATAATATATTTATACTATAATGGGCCATTCTAAATTCAAACGCAAGAGAAGCCCCAACTCCCCATATAAGAACATACACTAAAAGTAAAAGACCCTAATTTTTTAACCTCAATTTCTAGTAACTGCATCTTCTCTCTAAAAAACCTAAAAACTGACTAGGCCATCAAAATTTCTAGCACCCATTTCAACGACCTTTTCTCTTCATTTTGCAAGTACCTGTGAATCCGGATTCATTAGTTAACTCATTTGGCGGTGTTGAATGCTAAGTGTTGACCTCCGTACATAACCAAACCAAACCATCCCATTGTTGGCTTCCTTAGCAAAATACTATTAGTAGAGTTTGAAAAGTCAAAGTTATACTTTTTGCCAATTTGACTAAAATTTTCTATTTTTGGTTATATACCAACCAAACCTTCACATCTTTGAAATTCTATTTAATAATCTAAACCTCTAATTTCTGAATGCTGCTGCTTTAACTTGTTTTCCCACATGCCAAAACTGTCCCAAGCAAAACATGCTATTAGTTCATTAATTTAATTATAATTAAAATAAAAATTACATTATTTTATTTGTATGTGTTGTCATGGCCTAATAATAATTAGTTTTAGTTTTTCTTTCTTCAGTATTAATGAAGGGCATAACAGTCATTTAAATCCATAACTTCATTTCATTGTTTTACATGTGTGTGTGTGTGTGTGTGTGTGTGTGTGTGTGTGTGTGTGTGTGTGTGTGTGTGTGTGTGTGTGTGTGTGTGTGTGTGTAGGGTTGGCAATTTCAAACATGACATGAAACTAATACGAAATTAGCGAGTTTGGATTAGAAGTTATCGTGTTAGTGTCAATTTCGTGTCAACCCGATTGTGACATGAAAATAATCGTGTCGTGTCGCGAATTAATCCGTTAACTCAAAAACGACACATTTAACTCATTAACACATTTAACCTAATATATTTTATGATTTTTAATTTATGTATATAGAAATATTACTATTAATCTTTTTTATAAATTTATATATAATTATATTTTATGTAATAATATAAATTAATAGGGATTAATTTAATAAATTTGATAATTTTTAAATATTAAAATAAAAAATTAATTAATTTAAAATTTTAAACGTGTTATTCGTGTCATGTTGTGTTATCCATTAATTAAGTGGATCGTATTCATATTTAGATTTTTGACACGATAAATTAATCGTATCGTATTCGTATTGACCCTTATCGTGTCATGAATATAGATTAATACGATCCATTAACATGAATTGCCACCCCCTATGTGTGTATTGCATAACAAAATCAATGTGGATGAGAGAATGCAGTATAATATGGAGGTAGTAAGTACAACACTGCTGCTAATATATAAATTATTTTGAAAAGCTTATTTTATCAACTCTGTTGCAATTTAGTATTTTTAATTTAGTATTTTTATAGGTAAGAAATTCTTAAAATATTTATTTTAATTAAGAGGGTATTTGATATCGTCATTCATCATTTAAAATTAAAATTTTCAGTACTAAATTATTTTAAGTTGTATGGTAACGTTTATCTTAAAAATCTCAATTAAGCTAAAAATTATTTGAAATGATAAGTCAAAATTTTTAATTTAAAATTTACACTAAATACAATAAATGATTAGATTTTTAAATATTTTTACAATTTAAAAATTATATTACTTATTTTATTCAGTACTTAAATTTTCAGAACTTAATTTTCAATTTTACCAAATACTAAAATAGTATTTGACAGCACCATTTAACACTTAAAATTATATTAAAATTTTAAAAGTTTCAATTAAGTTAAAAATCAATTAAAATGGTAAATAAAAAATTTTAACTTAAAATATGGACTAAATACAATAAGTAATTAAATTTTTAAATATTTTTACAATTTAAAAATTATATCATTTATATTATTTAACGCTTAATTTTTAATTTTACCAAATATCATCTAAGTGATATATCTCTAAGACGATCAAATTGTAAGATTGAATTATGCTTAAAGTGAAATAAACAAAAAAAAAAAAAAAAAACCTTTTTTTATCCTTGCAAACAATCCAAATTAATACCTAATTCTAAAAATTAAAACATAATAAATAAAAAAAATACTTAAAAATTAAACAATTGAAATTGGAGAATTAACCGTATTAGTTTAGTTTAATAAGTATATACTATAACCATATATTAATAGTTAACATATGATAACAACATATTAATGATATTGTTGAATATTTATAATGGTATTATAAAAAAATTTTAGTTACATGAATTTTATTTATCAGATAATATTACCGCTCATTCTCTTATTAGTATCAAATTTTTTAGATTATTGATGAGTCATAAAATCACCTGGTAATGTTGATGGAGGGTCCGGCTAGGGGGTAGGACCTATGAACAAAAAAAAGTAGGATCAAGGGCTCTCGGGAGTCGATGCCGAAGTTAGTGAGAGAACATGGAGAGGAGAGAGAGTGAAATGAGTGAGAGTCCTCTCTCTTTACCTTTCTTTTACCTTTTATAGAGGAGAGTAGGGACCCCTATAAATGCGTGTCCTTTGCCTATTGGAGGTTATTTTTTGTCCTCATCAGAAGTCCCCCACTCCCTAGTCTGATCAAGTATATCGAAGAGAAGGCTAAGCGAGTAGTTCGTTGCTTGTGATTCATCTGTATTGTAGATGAAATTGTCAATTTGACTGCATCGGTGAGCTTTGACAAGAAGGTTGTTAGATGCTTGAATAAGGATGGCGAGCTGAAAAGCTCGATCTGGAGGCAATTGTGTGCCTGAGTGACAAGGCAAGCTGAGAAGCTTGGTTTAAAGGCATCTGGATGTCTGAACAAAGATGCGAGTTGTATGATTGCCACATCAGGATGTGGTCTTATAGATTCCATATAGCTCTAAGTCTTCAAATTTTCTAGTTTTCATATAATATGCCTTCTTGAGGAAGGTCTTAGTAAATAACATGTCTAACTGAGAGGTCTCTAGATAGACTGCTTCGTTAGCTGAAGGTAGGTCTTTGGATGAAATGCTTCGTTGATTGAGGACCTTAGAGCTTCACTTCACTGAAGAATATCTACAGATAAACTGCTTCATCAATTTGCTGACAAAGATCTTCAAATAAGCTGGTTCATCTGCCAAAGACTCTTAGAGCTTCGCTTTGCCGAAGGCTTTTGACCTTTGCTATAAGAGGTCTTCGCCTGATAGGCATCACCATCAGAGGTCTTCGCCTAATAGGCTTCGTTGACTGGGCTTAAATAATTGGCGAAGCGCCACCCCCCCCCTCCCATTATTTGATAGAGTTCTTCGGATAGTATGCCTCGTTGATCGAGGACTTAGATAATTTGCCCCATCTATCGAGGTTTTTATAAATTCTCTTTAGATAATTTGCCTCGCTGACCAAAGACTTTAGAAATTCACCTCGTTAATCGAGGTCTTTGATGCCTCATCAATAAATGGCTTTAGATAGATCTTGCCTCACTCATTAAGGACTTAAGAAATCTTTTGGTATGCCTCGCTGATCAAGGACTTCAGAAAACCACCTCTTCAATCGAGGTCTTCGAATGATCTGCCTCGCTGATTGAGGACTTTAAATAATATGCCTCGTTGACCGAGGACTTATATAATCTGTCTCATTGATAGAGAGCTTTTGCCTAGTCGAACTAGGTCTTTAGTGCCTTTTGGACTTTCGCCTGGACTCAGTTTGGCCTTTTCCCTTTCCTGTAAGGAGTTGTCTCGTCGGTCTTTTAAGCTAATCTCAAGAGGCTATTTTGTCTCTCTAGGAGGACTTTTGGATAAACCCTGCCTCACTCATGGAGGAATTACAGAAAACCTGTCTCACTAATAGAGGACTTAGAAATTTACCTCACTTGGAGGTCTTCGAGAATAAATCTGCCTCGACTTTTCGAGGACTTAGATAATAATATGCCTCAACTGTCGAGAACTAAGAAATCCGACTCGCCAGGAAGTCTTCAATAATTTGCCTCGACTTTATCGAGGTCTTGTATAATAATCTGCCTCAATTGTCGAGGACTAATTAGTCCGACTCGCCAGGAGGTCTTAAATAATAATTTACCTAGACCATGCCGAGGACTGATTAGTCTGACTCGTCAGGAGGTCTTAAATAATATGCCTCAACTTTATCGAGGTCTTTAGAAATCCACCTCCTTAAAGGTCTTCTATCTCGAGGACTTTTAGAAATCCACCTCCTTTGGAGGTCTTCATATAATATGCCTCGCCAAACGAGGACTTATATAATAATAATTTACCTCAACCGTCGAGGACTGAGAGATCTGACTCGCCAAGAGGACTTAATATATTTGCCTCGACTTATCGAGGACTTTAGAAATCCACCTCATCGGGAGGTCTTCATATATTTGCCTCGCCATATGAGGACTTATATAATAATATGCCTCGACTTTTCGAGGTCTTATCTGCCTCAACTTTATCGAGGTATTTAGAAATTCACCTCCTTTGGAGGTTTTCATATAATATGCCTCGCCGAATGAGGACTTATATAATAATAATTCTGTCTCAACTGTCAAGGATTGAGAGAACCGACTCGCCAGGAGGACTTAATATATTTGCCTCGACTTCTCGAGGACTTTAGAAATCCACCTCATCGGGAGGTCTTCATATATTTTCCTCGCCAGATGAGGACTTATATAATAATATGCCTCGACTTTTCGAGGTCTTATCTGCCTCGACTTCTCGAGGTCTTTAAAGAAATCCAGCCTCATCAATAGAGGACTTCAAGAAAACCTGCCTTATTGATAGAGGACTTTAATAATAATTTTCCTCGACTTCTAGAGGACTTATCTGCCTCGACTTTATCGAGGTCTTATATAATAATATGCCTAGCGTTTGCTAGGTTTTTAGTGCCTTGCCTTGATAAGGTCTTTTGTTGTTTCCTTTATATTTTGATGATTCCAAAACTTTGTTTAAGTAAGATTATATTCATTGAATATATGAGATTTAATACAAAGATATATATATTACCTAATTTCTTGTCCTTGTTAGTTGCTTAAATATATTGACAGGTTATTAAATATTCACCACCTTGAAATCCAAGTTCACCACAGTGAAAAAGTTGGCGGGCAAAGAAGATATTCAAATAAAGACAGTTCACTGCCTTGAAAATATTTTTCACCACCGTGAATTTTACACAGAAGTTATTTGGATTTTTATCTACAGAGGTTCATCGCCCTGAAGATTTCTTTCACCGCCTTGAAGTTAAAGTTCACTACCGTGAAGCAAAAATTGACCGTCGTGCATTTCATACAGAAGCGAATTGAGAATTTATCAAATAGGAGTTCACTACCGTGAAATACATCTTCACCACCTTGAAAGTAAAGTTCACCGCCGTGAACTTATAATTCACCACCGTGAACACGTCAAATCAAACAAAATCTGAAAGATTTTATAGCCGTTGGGGACGTGGAGGGAGCGGATTTTTACTTGGTTTTGGAGCCCAACAGTCACATTAATTGCTCCTATAAATACAAGAAAGTTCAAATGAAGTCCTTAACTCGTGCCAAGTAAAAATCAATTGAAATCAAAATAAAAAAGCTTCAATTCTCATATTTATCATTCATACTCTGTTTTAGAACACAAAGCATTATTTCTTCATCTTCTTAAGTGTTCTTCATTCTAAGCTAGTGAATCTTATTGTAATCCTTAACCTAGCTTATATTCAAGTCTTGTAAGACTTTAAACTCAAAAATCATTGTATCTTGAGAGTGTTGGGCGAAATCCCGGATAACTATTGTATTGGGCGAAATCCCGAAAAACTAGGGCGAAATCCCGATTCAATTATTGTAAAGCTTTGGGCGTAATCCTGGATCACTAGTGGAATCCTAAATCGGTGTGATTTAGGAGAAGTGAATGTAGGAGAAGAGATTGGCTCCGAACCACTATAAAATTGGCTAAGTTTTCTTATTCTTCTCTTTATTCATTTTATCATTATTGAATTTGTTTTAATTGATTCACATATTGCATTTAGGGTGATTAATTATATTAGAAAATTTAAATTCCTATTCACTCCCCTCTAGGAATTGCCATACTTGGGCCAACATCTTTTGCCTATTTGACTTTCATTTTTTGAGCTAGTCTCAATAAGACTTACATGATAATAATAATTTTTCTTTTTTCTTTTCTTCTTCTTTTTATTTTTTTTATTTTTTTTATAATCCTTTATAAAATACAAGATTTTTTTTTACAAGTACATTCAAATGATTGCACACTTTATACAATTACAATATTATTTGCTAAAATGAAATAACTTGTCTTCAGACAGCTTCATTTGTTTGCATGTCTTGCGTAGTTCTTGAGCACTTTATCATCATTTTATTTATTTCTTTGTCAAGCTGTTTTGTAGTTGATTAGCTTCTGTGGAGAGCTTGAGAGTTGCTTTTGTGAGTTATCTCTCTTTCCCTCACGAAGAGGGAACTTTTCCCTTTATAGCTTCTTTGACAAAGTATGAGTCTCTTTCGCTCTTTATCTTTGCTTTATCAAGCTTTGTATCTGAATTTGATCTCTTTCCTAGAGTTCACTAGGTCTTTCGCCTAGATTCACTAGGACTTTCGCCTAGAGTTCACTAGGTCTTTCGTCTAGAGTTCACTAGGTCTTTCACCTAGATTTCACTAGGTCTTTCACCTGGATTCACCAGGTCTTTCGCCTAGATTCACTAGGTTTTTTTCCTATTAGACTTTCGCCTGAACTCAGTTTGGCATTTTTTCTTTCTTGTAGGGGGTATCGTCAGTCTTTTAAGCTAGTTTCAATAGGTTACTTTTTGGAATTTTCTTCTCTATTGTGGAGAGCTTCACCTTTTGGGATTTAACCTGGAGTATTTTGTCACAATTGGCCTGTTGCCTCTACATTCCTCTTTTGAGCTTATCCCAGCGGCTTCTTTGTTGTACGCAGCTTGTAAACTAGTTTGAATAATCTGATATTTTTTGTCGAGTTGGGCATTTCTATGCTTAATGCTTTTTGCCAAGTCGAACACTGTTATTCGTGTAGGATGACAAATTTCATAATCTTTCTTGTCACAAACAGGGATTATACAAGCATATTTGCAAATAAAATATAATATATGTGATTTATGAATCACAAATTCATGCAAGATGCTCATTCTGGCTATATGGCAATATTTGCAAAAAAAAATTCATGTGTGTACCATGAATTCATGTAAAGTCCAAGTAGACTTTAATAATTTTCTGCTCAATAAAGAGTAATTTAGTAGCATTTTTTGCAAATAGAGCATGTTGTGAGCTGAAATTAATTCATTTAAGTAATGAATTATTATTTAATCATGCATAGTGATTTTATGCACTTTGAGGGACTCTTACTCCCCCGCAAAAAATAATAAATTCACTTAGAATATATTTTAGGAGATTAATTTGCTCTCAATGTAAATCTTGATTTTTAAGCAATAAATTGCATGTAAAATGGTATTTGGATGCACAATTAGGCATGCATATCATTCTTAAATATGGCATACCATTTTATACTGCATGATCATTGCAGATAATTTATTTATGCCAAGAATATGCATATATTTGCGTTTTATTTAAGCAATTAATATTGCGAATTTTAAATTAAAGCATGAAAAATATAAACATATATGGATTAGGCAATTTGCCTTCGGCTTCGTCTCTGGGCTTCGCTCTTCGGCCTTAGCCTCTTCGACCTTCGCCCTTTGGGCTTCGCCTCTTTGACCTTCATCCTTTGACCTTCGCCCTTTGGGCTTCGCCATTTGGTCTTTGCCCTTCGGGCTTTGCCCTTCGACCTTCGAACTTTTTCTCTGGTCTTCGACCTTCGCCCATTGGTCTTCGCCCTTTTGGACTTCGCCTTTTCTACCTTCGCCCTTTGGGCTTTGGTCTTCGACCTTCGACCTTCGACTTTCATCTCTAGTTTTCGACCTTCGTCTCTAGTCTTCGACCTTCGTCTCTGATCTTCGACCTTCGTCCTTTGGTCTTCGCCCTTTTGGACTTCGCCCTTTGACCTTCGTCCTTTGGATTTCGCCCTTCGACCTTCTCCCTTTGGGCTTTGGTCTTCGACCTTCGACCTTCATCTCTGGTCTTCAACCTTCAACCTTTGTCTTTGGTCTTCACCAATTGGGCTTGAGAAATCCTGTTTCACATACAGAATTTATACAGTAATAATAATGTGCCTCGCTTAGAGGTCTTTAATGAAATATTCCTCACATAGAGGTCTATTATTTATATATTGTATTTTATTTCAACAAATAATGCTAAAAAAATTAAATTAAAATATAAGAAATATTGAAAACTTATCTGTAATGTTGTTGACAACTTTAAAGACTGATCGGAATAATTCTGGATTCATAAAATACACTGTGAAGCCAAATAAGCTATTTTTTCACAGTCTGAACAACTGATTTGCGGTATCTTAACGCAAATTCGAGATGGAGTTTTGATAAACTGATTTTGGATCCGCAATCCATGCGTAAATGTAAATTTCTGCCTTTTAGGGGCTCGTTGGCGCGTGGGGCCCAATCGCCGGAATCCAGTGATCGGTCGGTGATCGAAGACTTGCAGGAGCAAGGTTTGGAGGCGGGGAAGACATCATCAACTTCGTCTCGGTGCTAGGAGTTCATAAGTATCGTTCACTCACCGCCATTCATGGTCCTTTAGCCGAAAAATGGTCAAAAACTTTCGGTGGGTCATTTTTTGATCTCTTTCTCCAACAACGGATCGGCTGCACTAGGTATAGAAATGAAGTTGGGATTGAGACGAGTCCAACGGAACAAAAATCACTTGAAACGGAGGCCGAAAACAGCGTCGAAAATTTTCGTTGTCGAAAAACTTCATCGCCTGCTTGTGCCGCCGTTCATTGAAGGGTTTGCGCCGCGATTGCTTGCCCTGAGGTCGCCGGACGCTTGTGGTCTTAATGGTAGTGGCAGTGCAAGCCAGCATCGGCCGAATGGAGGCGGATCGAAGATCACAGTTCATTTCCTCTCTCATCTCTCCCATTTTCTCTCTCTTCCAGATTTTGTTTTTTCTTTTCTTTTGCTTGGTTGATCATGATTTTTCGGTTGTTTTTGGCAATGATTTAGACTCAGATTTGTTGATCGATGACCAAAAAAAATTAAGATTGCTAGAAATATTAAATATGGTGAAAATAAAAGAGTAGAAATACGACATTCTTGTACCAGTTCCCACAATTGCTAGAAATATTAAATATGGTGAAAATAAAAGAGTAGAAATACGACATTCTTGTACCGGTTCCCACAAACGGCGTCATTTGATGAGTTATAAAATTACTCGATACTGTTGATGGAGGGCCCAGTTAGGAGATAGGACCTGTGAGAAAAAAGTAAGATCAAGGGCTCCCAGAAGCTGACCCACGAGAGAGCCTCCAATGTCTAAGTCAGTGAGAGAACATAAAGAGGAGAGAGAGTGAATGAGTGAGAGTCCTCTTTCTTTACCTTTCTTTTACCTTTTATAAAGGATGGTAGAGACTCTTATGAACGTGTGTCCTTTGCCTATTGTTGGTCATTTTTTGTCCTTATCAATTATATTGTTAAAAGGAGTTTTTTTTTTTTTTTAATTGTAGTGACATAAAATAATTTATAAAATTTTAATATTTTAGTATTTTTTTTATTTTTTATTTTTTATTTTAATGGATTCAATAAAATTCTCATTTTTTAAGGTAAGAAATAAAAAGAAAGAAAGAATAATGAATCCTTTCAACTAATTCATTATAAATTCGTTCCACTAAATACAAATGACATAAAATCGATCAACAGTAATAATATATATCAATATATTTAGTAAATTCAATTGGCTTGTAGTTTTAAAAGATATGAAGTGATAAAATCTGGAGAAATACTATTACAGAGTCAAAGGTATTTTTAAACTAATTTATGTGTGAATCAAGATTAAATTTCTTTCTCATATATATGCATTCTAGAATACTTTTAGAATTTTTTTTTTTTTTAAAGGTGTGAGAAGTGAGAGATTTCATTTTTAAATCTCTCAAATTACAAAAATTATCATCAATTTGACGAGATATGTTAAAAGTGAGGGTTAATTCCATGTTGTGTATCTTACAATATTATTTTGATGGCAAAAGGACCAAATTAGTCCTTGAACTTGACACTTGGAGATAAATCAGGACAAAATCACATTTTTTTATCATCAAAATCCTTATACTTGGCAATTTTTGTCAAATTAGTCTTTAGTCAAACTTTGGTAAGTCCGTGTGCTATAAAATCAGACGAAATAACGTTAATTTTATAAGTCATGTTTGACATAATTTTTCAGAAAAGTGATTTTTAAAAGAATTTTTTTTTTTTAGTTTTTTCAGTTTTGAAAAGTACTTCTAAAAAAAAAAAAGATAAATAGATGTTTTTTCAAAAAGTATGATTGAAAAAAACAGTTTTAAAAAAAAATTAATCAATTAAATAAAAAATTCAAAAAATATTTTTTTAGCTTACAGGCTAATAGTAATAAATTAAATTTAAGTTTTAAGAGTATGAGTGAAAGTTATTTTCGATATTATGTAATGATTGAATGTTTTAATAAATGAAATTGATGATATTTTGTTGATCATTATACACATATTGATTTAGTATTAAAAATTGAATTCCAGAGATAAAGCAAAAAATTAAACAATCAAATGAATATAAGAATTGCAAAATCCAAAATATCCTTCATTAATATCCATAAATAGCATTCAAATAGGGACGGATTAGAAAATTTAGCAAGGGGCAATAAAAAATTAAAACCTAACTTATAATCATATAAATTAGTACCGTGCTATATTTAATTTTCATCAATAGTTTTTGGAGGCTAAATAACACTTTTTGAATTTTTTTTATTTAATTGATTATTTTTTTTAATTTTTTTGAAATTATTTTTTTCAATCATACTTTTTGGAAAAATATCTATTTACCTATTTTTTTCAAAATTGAAAAAACTGAAATTTTTTTTGTTTTAGAAATTCACTTTTTCGAAAAGTTATGCTAAACGAGACTTATGAAATTAATGTTATTTCGTTTGATTTTATAGCACATGCACTGGCCAAAGTTTGACCAATAACTAATTTGACAAAAATTGCCAAATATAAGGATTTTGATGACAAAAAAAATGATTTTATCCTGATTTGTCCCTAGGTGCCATGTTCAATGACAAATTTGATCCTTTTGTCTTATTTTGATCTATTAACCTAAAAGAAAGATAAATTATTATTTAGTTTTTAAAGTTTGACCTAATTAAAGAAGTAGTCCTTCCATTTTGAGAAATTAATTAAATAGCCCTTATATTTTACTTTCGTCAGTCATATTAGCCATTCCATCTAATTTTTTTTTTACAAATTTCATTAAAAAAATTTAAAAAAAAAAATTATTTTTTTAATACCCATAATATCCTTCCATCCATGGACGGAGACCCATAAATATAAAATCTTTTCTTGAGTTTGTGTTTTTCCCAACTAAGTAAAATAGGAAATTCATCGTCATAATCTTCATAGTCATCATCATCTTCATCATAATCAACCCCATATAAAACAAAAAGCCACAGAATTCCCTACCTAAAAGATGTTGCCGACAAAGAATGAATAAGTTAACGATTCCATATGCCAACCAATCTTCAGACAAGACTAAGATTCAATGAGACATATAATATAGAATTTTGATTTATAAGCTTTGAATCACTGTAGAAAGTGTTAAATTCCAAAATTCAAAGTGAGAATTTTTCTCTTCACTTTTCATGAATGAAACTGCTCATAAACAAAAATATAATCACAGTTTAATTTTCAATATAAATAAATTCATTTCAATAATTTATGTAATTTAAAAATTAGTTAGAATGAGTGAGAAGAAGAAGAAGAATGAGAAGTTAGGGTTCACTTGGAGAAACCACAGTGATAAAAGCCACCGAGATGATGCTGGTGATTAAAATTTAGATTAAAATGAGGGGTGTTTTAATTTTTTTTAATATATTTTTAATGGATTTTTTGACAAAATGATTAATATAATTGATAGAAGCAAAATATAGGAACTATTTAGTTAATTTCTCAAAATTCAAAAATTAAATAATATTTTATTCAAAAAAAAAAAAAAAAAACTCTCCTTATACTAATCCTAAAAAGAAAAAAATAAATAAATAACTCACCCACTAACTAAACTAAACTTTGGGGTTATAGTGTAGAAATGTTTTTTTTTTTTTTTTTTGGCCAAAAAATAATGTAGAAATGTTCATGAAGCTTTATTGTTTTTTGACCAAATGATGAAATTTGTCCAGTAGATAAAACGTGAAAATTTAGAACTGGAAAAGTAAACTTTTGTTGTATATATTCACGTGTGTAGCTTAAAAGATTATTTACTTTTCTTTAAAAGACTGGGAAGTCTGGAAACCAACAACTAATAATTAATAAAATTTGCTTTCACATTATATATTTTTGGAATTAAAAATAAAAAAAACGTATATATATATAAAAAGAAGTTTCTATGACTCCTCCAATTTACTTTGAGTTATTACAAGTGGCAGTTAAAAATAGATAAACCAATCTCTATCCCCTCATGAATTGAATAATTAGCGTTTGCACTGACGTCATATAGAAACTTCCATTCCCTGACGAAGAAGCCTCTCATCACTCACCATTATTCACATACAAGTCTGAAAATTCGTTGTTTGTCTTGAGCAGCAGTGAGATTCTTAGATAAATTTTGTTACCTTAATTATAAATTAACCCATTTAGAAAATGACATGTCTTAGAATATAACATGTCATTAATTATTTAATTCAATAATGGTGACTTTATGATTTTTTTTTTTAAAGAATAATATATACACATTGAGTTATAGACGAGACACTCTTTTTCATAAAATTATAACGATTTTATAAAAATATGTTAACTTATAGAACATACACACCCTAATTATAAGTGATGTAAAATCTCGAAGGATTAAGTCTCACTCATTAAAAGAAGACAATCACACCACATACAAATTAACATCACATTTTTTTTAATAATAATATATACACACAAGGGTTAGAAACAATACACTTTTTCATAAAACCATGACATTTATTTAAATAATGATAAAAGTCATAATAGGTGTGTGGATTATATAAATTAGCACGCCATTATGATTTTTATTATTATCTAAATAAATGTCAAATTTTTAATTAATATTTAACTTTTTACTTAATAACTTATCTTATTTCGCTACAAAAATGACTAATAATATTACTTTAGTGCTAAGCAAATAATAATAATAATAATAATAATGAAATGAAATATTTTTCTTATAAATTTTTTTAATAGATTTTATTAATCAACGCTCTAAGAACCTCGTTAAAGAGTAATCAATGTAGGTAAATTTAAATAAATTTATACAAAAATGAGTTATATATGACATAAAAAAAAATAGAGATTTTAATAAGAAATTAATATTTAATTACATTATCTACCATCTAAATTGATAGTGATAGGTCAAAATTTCTACTTTTCAATTTTCTATTTAACTTATTTTTAGATAAATTAATTAATTTCGCACATGAATTGCATATAATTATTATAATATTTAAACATGTGGTTATATATTATAAAACATTATATTAAGTATTTTATGAAATCTAATATTTTTATTAAAATCTAAATATGGGTCGTTAGCTATCATATTATATCAATCCAGTCAACATAAAAACAATTAGATAATAATAATAAATTCATATATATATATATATATATATTTATTTACTTCAATTTTAAATAAAAGAAAATTAATCCAATCAAATTAAGGTGAATTTTTTGGTCTTATTAAAAATATGTCATTTTTAGATAATTCAAAAGTCTTATTTTTTAACAGACTTATATATATATATAGTATAGATATAATTATAGATTTATGTAATCTTATTTTTATTAATTATTGTTTAACCAATGTTCTTAAAACACTGGTTAACATATATATATATATTTTTTAAATTTCAACTTGAATAATTTACATTTGATTAGATTAAAATAAATAGAGAATACTATTTGCGAAAGCTCACTGATGATGTTATTTAAACCTATCTTATCCTAATAGAATTAATTTTATACTAATTATTTCAATTATGGGGGTGATCAGGCTTCCTACTCCATCTTCCATGCAATTGTCATAAGATAAACATCAGAGATGACAAAAGCAAATGAAGGGTAATTTCGTCTTAATAAATAAATAAAGTCAAAGAAGCAGTCAGACTTTTCTTAGTACTAAAACGACCGCGCACACCAAAGGCTACAAGTTCTTTTGATTCGCACGCAATATGTATGCGAGTAATGAACTAACAACTAAAGTCAAACCAATAAAAAAGTCAAAGTTCAAAATTCAAAAAATCAAAACTCCACGTCTATAAAAGGAGCTCCAAACCTCTCACAATTCCTTCACATCACTTACCAAAAACAAAACCACAGTTTCACTAATTTTCAATAAAAATTCAGTAATGGCCGCCGCTGGTATGAAAAGAAAAATTGCAGAGATAGAGAGTTTAGATATGGCGAAATGCCTTATACTTCTCTCTCATTCTCTACAAGAAAAACCCATTATAAAGTCTATGATGAAAAATGAAGATGTATTCGAATGCAAAACTTGCAATAAAAAATTTTCATCGTTTCAAGCATTAGGAGGGCACAGAGCCAGCCATAAGAAGCCAAGATTAATTATGGTTGAGAACGTTGATAATAATAATAATAATAATGATAATAAAGGAAGAAGCCAAACAGAAAAGGAGGTGAAAATGCACAAATGTACCATTTGTGGTGCAGAGTTTGCTTTAGGACAAGCTTTGGGTGGTCACATGAGAAGGCATAGAGCTGCTGCCATGGCAGAAAACTTAAACTCTTCTATGCGGGTTTCGAAATTGCCTGTTTTAAGGAGATCTAATAGTAGCAAAAGGGTTTTTGGTTTGGATTTGAATCTTACTCCTTTGGAGAATGATCTTGAATATTTGTTTGGGAAAATGGCTCCTAAAGTTGGTTCTAATTTTATTTGATGTTATTAGATTATTAGATCTTGTTTAATTTCTTTATTTTTTCATTTATTTATGTACAATTGTTAATTGTAGTTTGTAGGGTTCATTAATTAATTAATATTCTTTTATTATTTATGAATTTAATTAGTTGTTGTAAATTGATAAAGGTATTTTCCCTTTATCTCTCGTAACTCATCAATCACTTCCAAGTTTTTCCCTTTTCTTTCTCAGATCTATTCACATAGAAAGGTTTTTCTTTTTTTTTTTTTTTTTTTTTTTAAATTTTTTAATTTTGATAGTTCTTGTTTTGATTATTAATGATTGTATTCATGTAGACTAGCTGAAAAAATTTATGGATTTTGAATTATTTTTGATTTTAATTTAAACCTACTAAATTAGAAAATATTTTTTTAATAAATCAATAACTATTAAATCCATTAGATGACCTCGAAAATTTATATAAATTCTTAACATAACAACTTAATAATTAAGATTTAAAATCTATTAGATGGTCTTATATTCAAATCAATAAACAATTTATTTAAGTTTTAATGAGACAAAATAATTCATCATTTTCTTTTTAAAATTTAAATTAGAAGAATATTTTCACTTAAAAAATTAAAAAGAATATTTTAAATAAAAAAAAATGGTTTTGAATTCATAGATTTATTTTTAGAGAAAATTTATTGTTTGAATTTATGAAAATTAAATAATGTTTAAATTAGAAGAATATTTTCACTTGAAAGAATTAAAAAAATATTTTGATAAAAAAAATTAAAAGAATATTAGTGAACATAATTCAAAGAATATTCTTTTAATTAAAAAAATATTTTTAATGGAAAAAAAGAATAAAAAGGCAAAAAATATTACTGATCCTAAAAATCATTATTTTTTGAGAGTTTTTCTAATGTGATCACAAAAGTTCATCTGACATAAATTCGAAATGATGTGCTGAGTCATATGGCTTGGGTGATATATCATATCACGTCAACACTCCGGTGAAATTTTGACCTAAATATGATCAGTGACCTCTGATTGAAAAAAAATAAAAATTTAGGTATTTGCCTACAAGAAATTTTTCTTTAGTGACTACATTGAAAAAATACCAAAGTTTAATGATTTTTAGTATCATTTACCTTATCTTTTATTTAGTACATAATATATATTTTTAATTTTATTAATAGTGTTGTAAAATTAATTTTGATTTATAATTATTTATGTTATTTTATGAAATAAAATTTTAAAATAATTGAAATTTTAATTTTGAGTTTAAAGTAATTTATTTGAATTAATGAACTAGATAAATATAACTATATATGGATTGAGCTAAAGATACACTTATTATTAATAAAAAATAATAAATACTTTCATAGTATTGTTTGTTCAAGTGGTAGGCATTATATATA
>CATKHJ011205467.1:0-10154 GCA_949750685.1 Vernicia montana | reverse complement strand
AAGGAAAACCCAATTTAAATTGACTCCAAAAATGTTTATCTTATCCTACTGGAAAAGCACTAATCCACGAGTGACTAAAGAGGGCTCGGGGATCAGGTTTTGGTAATAAACAGTAAATTTCTTTTAGTTTGGCTAAAAGTGAAAAATAACTTTATCAAAAGGTGATTTTTATGTATGCATAAACATGGATAAAGATGATGAATGAAATAGTTATTAATGATGTAAAGATTATATGAATGGCAGTTATGAAAGAAACAAGTAGAAAACAAAACAAGATAAGAGGATCTTTCCTCTAGCCCTTATGGGTACTTGGAAAAGTACATATTCCTCTGTTAATTTAATAAAGGAAATCCATAAAAGACAATAAAACAATAAAAGAAAGATAAATGAAATATGAAATAGGAAAATATTATTTAAAATATTTTGGAGTTGATGTCTTAAAGATTAGCATACCTGCGTATCCCGTTTGAATGGGAATCAAACCCCACTCAATTCTCCCTTCTTACCAAGGAGGGGTTTTGATAAAAGTTGATTTTGTTTATTAATTTAATTCTAATTTCAAATTAATAAGTTTTAGATCTTTTCAGTTTTAGATCAAAATAAGGTGTAGCAAAATGACAAATTCTAGTTCTGAATTTAGAATTTTAAAATGCAAGAGAAAGGGATTGTACCTTTGCTTTTTTCAGCTTTCTTACAAATGGGGAGAGCTTAACTCTGGACCTGAGCTCCACCTTGGATTGAGAATTATAATTGAAGATAATAACAACTTTAAAGTAAAATAACTTTTATAGGTGATGGATTTGGATATGGAAAAGTGATTTTTAGTATTGAAGATAACAGAGTTTTTGGTTATAAATCAGTATAATTTCGGTTTTCAGTTTTTCTATCTTGTTTCTGAAGGAGGTGAGGCAGTATTTATAGGGAAAGGGTGGCCCAGAGGCGGCCGACAGCACGTGTGGAATGGCCGCTAGGCCGAAGGCACCGCACGCTTAGCATGCCGCCTAGGCAGGCACCGGCCTGGTTCGGCCCACCGCCCGGGTTGACCCTATTTCGCACCGATTTGGTCAGGTTTGGCTCATTTTTTATCTGATTTGAGTCCAGTTTGATTCTATAGGTTCGTAACTAAAAAGTGATCGTCTGGAAGTGCAATTTTGAGGGTTCACAACTGACCCCCTTATCAGATTTGGTCGGTCAGAGGCCGAATTTGATAAGCATGAACCGGAAAGGTTCTGACTGATCCTAGGGTTTAGGAAGACTTAAAGTCACCAAAACCCGTAGAATCTAATAACAATACTATTTACTAATTAATCAATACTCAGAATCTTAACTAGCGAACTCATTAAATATCCTTACACTTCAATACACATATATCCATATCACTTTAAGTATTAAATAATTACAATCCACACTATTGCATATATTATACTTATTCATTCCCACACTCTTAGCATTACAATAATTATACAATAATCACATTAGCACCATGGAGCTCTATTAAACTGATGAAAAGACAAAATTAATACACAGTACATTATACAAGACGTTCTCTAAGCGAAGAACTAGAACTTGGGAATTACCTTGTGGACTTCTCTAGAGCACCTGAAAAATAATGAACCACTAAAGAATGAGACAAGTTCAGTGAGTAAATAATAATATAATATAAATGCAGTAACAGGATTATTTTGTTTTCAATGAAGTAATAGAAGAATTCAGTGAAAATAAATGAGATCACTTGCTATAACAATTTAGAATCGTTTCAATATAAGGTAATATATTATTTTAACAGAAATTAGTAATTTGGAGACGGAGTGTCCCTTAGTGAATTGAGACTATCAGCCTAAGCCTTGCTCTTTATTATTAACAATAAACAGTGACATAAGACTGATCAGGTCTTATGGCTAGGATTACCCTTCCCAGCTAGGGTTCAGATACGCTTGTCTTATCCGCAGGCATACCATGTGCACAAGGTCTGATGTAAACTCACATCAAATGGATATTTCTGTTTTACAGTAAAAATAAGGTTCAGAGTATACAATCAAGTTCAACACATGGACAGTTGGGAATAGCAGTAACAGTGTTAAGAATGAATACTTGTAGGTTCAATTCGGGTAAATGACTCTTAATCAGTCAATCGAGAAGTCAATATTATTTATGAAAATTCAAGACATTATTTGCATATTAATTTTTAATTATATCATTAGTTTATCTTATTTAGGCTCAATTTAGAAAAAAGTCTATAAGTTACTAATTTCCCAAATTGGTCATTAAATTATTCAATTGACATTTTATTGAAGTTATTCTTGTATTCAATTAAAATTTAACTCTTTTGGTTTCAAATTTCTAAGGTTGGCCAACCCCTTTTATTAGGGAAAATTTCACTTTCATCACTTAAATTTCAATTAAGATCTCATTCATCCAATTAACATCTAATTCAATCTAAATTAACAATTAATTGCATGAATATCAATTCCAAACCCAATTCTTCTCTTTGGCCGAATCCTACTCGTCCATTTCCTCCAATTTTTGTTTCAATTTTTCAAATTGAAATTCAATTAACTCAATTAGAATATATTATATCAATTTAACACTATCAATTGCATTTAATTTCATTTACTCTCAAAACCCCTAATTCATCCAATTCTAAGAATTGAAAATTTTTCCATTCTTTATCAAATCTCCAAATTGATTCAAGAATTAATCAATTGATATCCCAAAGATTTTAATTCACCATTAAAATCATAAAACCAACATCAATTCCTTTTCTCCTTCACTAGACCGAATTCTAGTATCCTTTTCATAACCTTCAATTCTTATTAGTTCCTTTCAATTTCCATCAATTCCTACTCTTCTTTAACTCAAGTATCACTTTAATCAACAAGCAAAATTTCCCCCCTCCCTCTAGTGTATATGCCGAACCATACAACAAGAAAAGAAGAAGGAAATTTTCAAACCAAACAATAAACACACTCCTAGGTCTATTAAAATAAAAATTCAAGTTTAGTTTTGATGATTACTTTGAAAATTCTTGATTTCTTGGTGGGTCTTGGATGGTGGCCGATTGGATTGAGGGTGAGAGGTGAGTGTCTTCAAATTTTTAGTTGGAAGATGAAAAATGAGGAAAAAAGAAAGAAATTCTAGATTTATTGCCTAGTCACCACCAATGAATGGTGAGGATGAGTTTGGTTGAATCCAATGGTTGACATTTTAATTCCATTATTGAATTTTTTAATATTACTAATTATGTAGATAATTTCAAATTTTATTTTATGATGGAAATTTCAATTTTCACTTAAAAATTATTATTTTATATCAAAATTTTGACTTTAAAAAAAAACATGTGGGATCCACCTTTAATTTCTGTCATCCTTCTTATAAATTTTACCTTAACAAAATAAATTTTCCATTAATTTACTAACATGGCCGGCCCATGCTTGGTAATTAGCCCAAAATTTCTATTGTTCTATACTTAGTAAATTTACAACATTCAATTGATGACTATTCAATTGAACTTTCCATTTTTTCCCCTTTTATGCCAATTCTCTATTTTGATTAAAATTTCCTATATTAATAATTCTTTAATCATACCAATATTAATTTTATTTATATAATTTCTTTATTGGTTTGTGGTTAAATTCCAATATCATATCATAAACATGTGAATAGTATCACAATTAAATAATTAAATAGTTTAATTTGGCCTCTAAATTTTAGGCTTTACCTAGGTTATTACACTGACATCATTCTGAAAGAATCAAAAATCCTTATATGCTTTTGGTATCATGATAAGATGCCATGTCTGTTTATGGGCTTTTCTTGACTCCTTTTTTATTTTTCCGCCATTTTTGAATTTTTGAAGTTTCTGCAATTTCGAAAGATTTTGAATTTCGATTGAAACCCTGTCTGTCCTAGGAGGTAGATAAAAATCACACGAACCTGGTGCTTCAAACGGAATTGAATTTCAACTTAAAATGGGCTTGTTGTGCCAAAATCACATGATTTGGTCCTACGAATCAAAAAATTGAAGATGCAGTTATTGTGGGGACCACCTTTTCCTCTATATATATCCTTTTTTTCCTTTCAAATTTTATTTTCACTCTTTCTCTCTATCTCTCTAAAACTTTCTCTCTAAAATTTTCTCTCTCTTTTTTATTATTTTCATGGAGCTTCCTCATCAACCAATAATAGGCCCTTAGAATCCCAAGATATTGCTGAAAGAGCCGGATCGCCATGTCAATTATACTGGATCTTTTCAGGTATGTTTTAATTTCTGCATTAAAGTTAGTTCATTCACATATAAAACAATTAATAACTATTTTTATTTTAATTTAATAATAATTTAATTGTAATAATTTTTATTATTTTTTTATTTTTTTTTTAAAAAGCATGGATAACTTCGACCTAGGGGAGGTCGAAGTGTCATGGAGCTAGTCCGTATTTACTTGGAGGGTCAGGAGGCCATTCGTCAGCGCCTTGAGCCATTTGGTTTGCTCGGGTGGTTGGAGCTAGACATCAAGCAGCCCGTCAATACCATTGTAGTCAGAGCTTTGGCAGAACATTGGTAGGACACCACAAATACCTTCCACCTTGCATTCGGTGAGATGACGATTACTCCTTTTGGGTGGAGCATGATTACGGGTATGCATTTCAGATCCTGTCCTCTTGAGTTTTATACTTCATAGATTGAGCATCCTGCTACGGAGATGATCACCTTGATTGGGGCAGACCCTCCTCACGGGAATCACTATGTTCCATGTTCCTGGCTCCATCACACCCTGATGACCATGAGACAAACACAAGATTGGTATACTGTCAAACAAGGTGCTAGGCTGTGTGCCTTGATTATTTTGAGCTGCACTTTCTTGCATAATAATAAAGATAGCATTAACCTGAGCGTTTTGTGATCTTTGGTGAACTTGGATGAGATTGGTGAGTTAGACTGGGGAGGTTTCGGTCTTTGCGCCCTATACCATGAGCTGAGCAATATTTTCCACGGGACACTTAATGGTTATAGTGGTACCTCTATTATAGTAAATGTGAGTACTGTACTTTATCCAATAGTCTTTTTTCTATCTGCCCCCTGTTTGGTGATTGACTTAGTCAAAATTTGCTCTTATAATACTGGGCCTATGAGCATTTCCCAACGTTAGCCCCACCGCTGAGAGAGTCTGTTGTGATTGACCTGCCATATGGATGCCTCTAGAAGGCGTCCAATAGGACTTCAATTTGGGCACCATCTTTTGAGACTTATAGAAGGACATTTGCTACTCTGAGTGCATACCAGGTATTCTTTATTTGAATTCTATCTAAACTTTTTTTTTTTTTTGTACATTTCAATCCTTATTCTGCGGTCTGTTTTGCAGGTGAGATGGATTCCATTTCAGAGACTGATAGAGTGGATACATGATCGGATCAGGTCTAGTTTACACTTATCTTCTTGTTGCCTCCTACTTCGTTATGAGTCTTTGAGGATGTTCTTCCTTGGAGAGAGGGTGAGAGCATAGATGACAGGAGAGAGAGTCGTGCCGCAGCCACCACCTATAGACATGAGATATGGTTTGGCTATCTTGGGAGAAGATAATTGGGTTACAGGAGTATCTTGTCTAGATTACCTACTTCTTAATGTCGATTATAATGAGTTCTTCGAGACTTCCTTGATGCAGGGCATACCTTTATTACATGCATCACGAAGGCTGATGCACCAAGGATCTAGCTCAGGCACTGCACGAGGACCCCTTCTGGAGTTGCGATTCTGCTCCTATGAAAGGTAAGAGCATAGGTCCTAGGGCTGGCGCTTTAGGTTTTATGGCTGGTCCTTCGCATTACAGAGCTAGTGGTTTAGTTCTGACTCCAAATGCTTCTGTGGGAGATCCAACTACCCCAATGCCTCCATCTTATGGTCTGACCTGGATCTCTTCCCATCTGAATTATATTTCATATGATGGTCAAGAACGTCGCTATGATCTTCCTAATAGTCGACCGACATTCTTTCCTACCATTCCTGAGAATGTTACAGAGGTATGAGTCTATTCAGCTACTCTTTACTTGCTTTCTGATGACTTTTTATCTGACCTTGCTCTTTTATTTTTAGATTTCTGTATAGTTTACTCGCCATCATTACGACCTTTTGGGTAGATATGCCTTTACTATGACCAGCCTCCTGTATGAATTAGATGAGCTGGTAGATGAGTGTGAGGAGAAGCCCAGGCAGAGCTGTTGCAGACCTAGGCGTGGTCGCTAGTGACCTGTTTATATTTATCTACATATGCTATGTATGCATGTAGGCTATGTATGTATGTTTGTTAGGATGACTATGTACTTTATGTTATGCTTTTATGAACATGATGTGATATATATTATCTTATGACTTTAATAAGATTCCATTATGCTTTTCCTTATTTTTTTTTCTTATTTTTCTTTCAACTTTCTTTTTCTATTAATTACGCACTAATTTCGACTTTAAAAATGTATCTTTGAAGGTCCGAAACCATGTGAAACATTTAAGGATTATTTCCAAAATTTACTAAGAGATAAAGTACGACCAATGGAGGTCGGAGGCATGCCAGGTGGCACAAAAGAAGGCTGGTGGCACTAGGTCGAGCATGCCGCAACATAGGGTAGCACGCTTTGCGTGCCGCGAAGCGAGGCAGCATGCCGCTCGCTGGGCGACACACCGCACGTCTGGGTTTGGGTGCTGGGTCAAAAAAATTTTCTATATAAAGCCCTGTGATGCTTGTCTGTCTATACAATTGGGCTTTCAAAAATTATTTTTTCTGATCTTTTCTTACTTTTAAACAACTGTTTTGTTATATTTTTCTTTTTCTCACAATGGAACCTTACTTTAGCCATAAAATGTTCTTATGGTTCAAAAATCTTACCAAAGTGGAGAGAATTAACCTAGGAAAATATGGGGTGAGTGCTATGCCAACTTTGAGAGGCATAAAAATTGATTGGGATTTTTTGCACGCCTGTATGAGTTTTTGGGATACAGTTGCCCATGTCTTCAAATTTTAGGGCATCCATGGAGGAAATGTGTCCTACTTTGGAGGAATTTTCAGTGTTGCTCGGATCTGATCCCGAGGCTATATTGGCTACTCCTATTGAGAGGGTAGGATATTTTAACTCTTTCAAAGGACTTCTGAATTTGAGTGAAGAAACTGCTAGTCCCATGGTAGTGGAAGGCTAGGTAGATCTGACTGCTGTGATTGCAGAATTCTATGATCCTAAAGGTTTTGAGGATGATGGGTGGTTTCATTTGAGG
Source organism: Vernicia montana (assembly GCA_949750685.1). Taxonomy (NCBI): domain Eukaryota; kingdom Viridiplantae; phylum Streptophyta; class Magnoliopsida; order Malpighiales; family Euphorbiaceae; genus Vernicia; species Vernicia montana. Next base: position 2,896 of record CATKHJ011205467.1, on the reverse strand, counting down.
ATGCGGGCTCTTTCCTTTTGTCTGACTGCCGGATACATTTTTGTGAGCCCTACTAGTTGGGGAGATGCTAAAGTTGATGAACTGATCCCTCATATGGAGGAAGGAAGATCCATTGTTGGTGTTGTGTTAGTTGAGACCATTATGAGCTTGGACAGAGTATGCAACTCCAATGGCTCATGGAGCATTGGTCCTATTATTCTTCAGGTTTATTTCTTATCTCTGTATCTGTTTTGTCTGTTTCTCTTTCTTCTGTTTATCTTTTGTGCCTTCTCTTCTTAGATTTGGTTGAGAGACCACCTTCGGGTAGTGGTTCCTCCCACAAAGGTTGATTATTCTGCTTCTTGGTACAGGACCCAAACTATTATGATCAAAAGGAATTCTTAAAGAGAGTGGGTCAAATAGCTGCATGAACTGGATTCTAATGAGCTATTATGGAGGTGTGAGTGGTACAAGATCAAGAGATTCACGACCATGAGTTTCAGTTACAAGATGGTTTATCTTATGGGACTAAGGATGGTGACTTTCTTTCAGGCCACCAGGATCATGCGTCAGATGGACCATAGGTAGGGTGTGCCCCCAGATGGTGCCTTGTTCAAGTGTGCTTTGATCACAGATAATGTTGCTCGAGCTGTCAGGAGCGAATGGGTGAGAGGTTTCCATGCTGTTCAGCCTGCTCATCATTGTAGTAAGACCTTTTAGTATCTTGATTGGTGGATAGCTAACTCATGGAGATATGAGAAGACTAGAAGGGCTGCTATACTTGAGGAGATAGAGGAGGAGGAGAACCAGGACTGATTTTGGTGGTTTGTTTCTGATTTTGCTTATGTCTTTTATTTTCTCATAATGTTCCAAAGATTAAATAAGATAAATAAGACATCTTTTGTTATATATATGTCTTCTTTTTGCTCTAATTTCTGCCTAAACCTCCCTTTCGGGTTTTCAACTTAGCGAGCTTGCTCTAATTTTCGCCTAAGCCGCCCTTTTAGGTTTTAAACTTAGCAAGCTTTTATTTTTCCTTTTTTTTTTTGTCATTTCTTTTATGATGCAAATAAAAACCAAAATGAATATGTAGTACAAAATGAAATTTATTGATGATTTGGACCGGACTCACATGGGTAGCCTACATATCTCCTTACAACAGTATCATCATCATTTTTTATCATTTTTTATAGAGAATCATATCCACTTAGTTCTGCCATCTTTTGAAGTATACTTTTGAGAGTTTTGTTTGCAGCTTCAACTGTGCCATTTGTTTGAGGACTGTAAGGAGAAGACCTATGATGTTGGATTTTTCCTTCTTCAATAACTGAGGGACTTCTTTCTTAAAGTGAGACCCATTGTCGGTGATGATTTCAAAAGGAACCCATACCTACAAAGAATGTTGGTACGGATAAACTAGGCCATCTATTTAAAATCTAATACTTGATAAGCCGCAGCTTCAACCCATTTGGAAAAATAATCGATAGCCACCAGAATGTATTCATGTTTGCCAGAAGACTTCGGGTTTATCTTGCCAATTACGTCGAGGCCCCAAGTTGCTAATGGCCAAGATGTAGTGATTGGTGATAAAGGTACAAGAGGCTGTTTCTGGAGTTTGGCATAAATCTGACATTTATGACACCTTTGTACATACCTTGCACAGTGTTCGTTTATGGTAAGCCAAAAGTAACCCTGGTTTGTAATCTTGAGGGCCAAAGCAATCCCATTCATGTGTGGACCCTCATCACCACCATGCATCCATTCCATAATCTGTTGCACTTCTTCTTCAATAATGCACCTCAGATGGATATTATCCTAGCCTCGCTTGTAGAGCACTTCTGCATTTGGAATAAATCCTTTGGATAGTTGTCTTATAGTTCTCTTTTCTGTCTTAGAGGCGCCTTCGGGATAGATTCCATTCCTAATATAGTTGAAGATATCCCAAAACTAAGGTTTATTATCAGTGGCGTGGATATTCAAGCAATGAGTTATGCATCCTGGTTCATGCTTAACTTCAATTATGATGGGCCTAATTATGAAACCATTGCTTATATCAAGCATTGAAGTGAGTGTTGCCAGAGCATCAACAAATTGGTTCTTTCTTCTTGGAAGGCAACGGAAAGATAATTCGTAGAAGTTGGCTTCCAATTCATCCAAACGTTTATGGTAAGGAACCAAACGTTCTTCCTTTATTTTCCATTTTCCTAAAGCCTGGGACACTATCAGATTCGAATCCCCATAAATTTCAAGGTGCTTGATTTTGAGCTTTATAGCTACTTCGAGACCGCAAATGCATGCTTCATATTCTGCTTCATTATTTGTTACCTCAAAATTCAGTTTGATGGCTACGGGTAGGCTTTCCCCATTTGGTGTAATGAACACAATGCCAGCATCATACCCTTTGTTGTTGGATGTTCTGTCAAAGTAGAGTTTCCAAACTTCATTACCAATCATCAGAATGTCTTCATCAGGGAACTCAGGTTTAGACCATTCATCATCTATTGGAGCTGCAGCTAGTTGATCTTCCATTACGTTGTGAGGCCTCGCCCGAGCACCGGTCTGATCCGCTAGAGGGAATCGAAATGCTCATTTGGGTTTGCTCCCACGATGGAACCCTCGGGTTCAAATTGGTTGATTTTGAAAATGAATTTAGGAGTCACCACCTTAATTTTATTTTATTTTGGGAAAAGTTAAGGAAAAACCCATTTGACTCCAATTATTTATCCAATGGAAAAAAGTGCACTAGCCTCGATTACCAAAGAGGATTCAGGGACTAGGTTTTTGGTTCATTTTAATTGGTTTGGCAAATTTAATACACAATGACTTAAAATAAATTTCATGAACAATTATAAATGAATGAACAATAATGTATGAATCAAAGTAAAATAAAGCAATAAAAGAATTGAAAGCAATAAAG
>CATKHJ011205438.1:0-23674 GCA_949750685.1 Vernicia montana | reverse complement strand
AAGGGACATTTCATAAAGATTTAGGATAGGAATAAGAGGAAAGTGTAAAATATATATATATATATATATATATATATATATATATATATATATGTATTCGATGTAAAGTCTGATAAAGGAAGATCTCTTAAGTCCAACAATCTTGCAAAGTTGTTTAGATTGAAGTAAAGGCCCAACACAATGATAATTGACCTATGTTTCCTATACTTCTATAGGTTTTGAGAAGTGTTTCTTGCAAAATATTATGATGTCTCTAACTCTATGAAGTCTTTGGAACCTTTGTGATATCCTATTCTTTTCATTTTTTAGCCACGTCACTATCTCCTCTGCCCCATTACAACCGATATTAAAGACTTTTTGATCTCAGGTGGTGCCTTCAGCGTAGTGGAGATTCGTACCAAAGGAGGAGCTTATGATGCTCAATTCTTTATTAGAAGTCGAATGGTTGTTATTGTAAAAATTATGAGAATTTTACTTGTTTGAAACATGCACATCATATTTACCGTTGATATTGGTCATTTCACACACACACTTGAGTATGATTGTTGTAGGATTAATTAACTTTTGAATAAATATGGATTTGATTTAATGCTTGTTTGATTTCAAAATTATGATCACTTATTGTTCTTTGAGATAAATAGCTAGAAGTTTAGATTTTTACAGGTATTTGTGGGTATCAACACTGGAAGCCTTTACGAGACTACAACTCGTCCTCTATGGGATCACCTAGGAGTTTAAAGGCTTGTTGCATATGCTAAATGCAATCTTGATTTTCTACGAAAGTAGATTAGTTTAGGTTTTATATTTTCTTTTAGTTTTGCTCGAGGACAAGTAAAATATTAATTTGGGGGTGTGATAACTCTATTTTCTTAAAATTATTTTACCTGTTTAAACTCAAATTTTGGTTCAGTTCTTGAGAATTTAATAATATTATTACTTATTTTGAGAAATAAATAATTTTACCAATTTATAAATAAATTATAACATGGTTTGAGTATTTTTATTTTATTTTGCAGAATAAAAAGAATTTTGAGATGCTTACAAGGGAGGTGGAGATTGTCAACAAATGTGGGTGCTTAAATTAGGTTGCCTAATATATGCAAATTGTTAAATGTGAGTGCCTAAATTATGTTGTCTAATATATGCAAATTGTCAAATGTGGCTGCCTAAATTAGGTTGCCTAATATATGCAAATTGTCAAATGTGGGTGCCTAAATTAGATTGCCTAATATATGCAAATTGTCAAATATGGGTGCCTAAATTAGGTTGCCTAAATTTTGTTGACTAACCTAAGCCACTGATGCAAGTAATGATGCAAGATGGTGAATAAAATAAGATGGAAATTGCCTATAAATAGGCATTATCACAACTCCTTCAATTTAATCATTCATTATTCAATCAATTAGATAGATTTATATTTTCTTAATTTCATTTCTTTATATTTTCATTTTGATCAAGAAGAGAAGTTTTAGAACTCGTGTACGCCAAAGATTGTATCCCAAAAAGAGTTCTTTCTAATTTTTTATTCTTCAATTCAATAATAAGTTGTTATTATGTTTTCTATTAGATTGATAGTTAATTTAATTATTTCTTTTTTCTTAACTATGAGTAGCTAAATTTTTTATCTAGAATTTAGATTTAATCTCTTGATTTTCCTATGACTATCTTTGTTTAATTGATTTGGTTTTGATTATTGGAATTAATCTTTTATCTTATAATTTAATACTTGTAAATAATTGATCACTATTTGCATGTTTAAAGATATTATGTGAAGTAGTGAGACTGGAAGCATAATATTAGTTTATTGAGATATTAGATCTAGGGAATGCGTTGCTTAGAGATAAGAACACTTCTTTGTGATTAATTAAAGGATTTCTATAAAACTTAATGGGTTTGTGTTAATTGCTTGTGATCATAAGAGTAGACATAAAATTAACATAAATACTTGTGTTGTATCTTGAGAGAGAACATCATATAATTTAGAAAAATCTAATCATTAATTCCAATAAAATTAAACCAATCTAGAGAACATAAAAAAGTCATAGGTAATCAATTGATGAAATCTAAATCTTAGGTATTTTTCATATATTGAATTTATCTTTTAATATTTGTTTTTATTTTTTTCTTTATCTCAACTAAATCAATTTTCTAAATAATAGAGTAATTATAATTTTGGTACTTGACAATACTTTTCTTGTGGAATCGACACTTTGCTCACACACTATTACTTATTCACGACCTGTGCACTTGCAGATTTTTCACAACATAACCTATTGTACAAGCCCAACCAATCAATCACTCAACAACTCCAAAGGGTAAAAACCTGTCGTCTTCAACTTTTTTACTTTTTGCTTTCAAGCTTTCTATAATTACTGCAATTAATCAATAAAGTTTCATATTTTCCATAACTGTTATTTTATTTCCCTAATTACCATTTCCATAAACGCTACTGAGAGTCCAGACGTACTATGGAAAGGAAATCTAGGTATCTACAATCAATTGATTAGAAGTCAGAACAGCGCAATCCACAGGTTCGTGCACCTTCATCCGCACGTGGTACGCCCGCAAATTATCATTCTACCTTGGGCCAAAATTAAAACCAACATACTCTTTGCATATTTGTTAGTATTTTTTTTTTTTGTTGGTGTTTATTTTTTTTCTTTAATGGGAGTTGTTTGTTTTTCTTTCATAAAAGTATTGGTTATCCAATTTTAGAGTTATTATTATCCATATACAGGATTGATGTTAAAAATTTTAATGGGAATGATCGGATATTTATAGTTGTGTGACTAGAGTCGTTTAAAGATATAGAAGTCGAGTTATGGTATAATATAGTCACCGAACGGAGCGTGCTTAACGTTAATATAGTTGTCTTTCTACTTATAAAAATTATAATTATTCGAATTGAATTCAATAACATAATTTATAGTTTATAAAATTTTATATTTTATTTACCATTATCCATATAATTTCTTTTCATAAATGAGAATTATTTCTTCCATCTAAAAAAACAAATCATGCTTAATTACTTTCTTAAAAAAATTCAATAGATACTAAGCCTACTTTTTTTAGTACACATGCACTATCAATCAATAAAGTAAATGTTGATAACTTTGTTTGATATAAAGGAATTTTATAAAACTTTATTGAATTGATTTGTAAATTCATATATTTCATATTTGATATAAATAAAAATTTATTTGAAATTCTATATCATTAATTTTATAGAATTAATTATATTTGAATCAAACTCATATTAAATTTGATAAAATTTGTAAATCAAATCTAAATTAGAAAAATTACAAAGTAGACTTCACTTTGACTTGACTAAAATTAATTGATTTTTAAAATAAATTCTTTACTCAATAATTAGAGTGTCAAATATGACATTTTATTTATAAATAAATTTTTAATTGATAAAATTTATTTGTAAATAAAATAAACTTCTCATTGATTTGAGATAAACATATTCTTAATATAAATTTTAATTCTCAAAAAATTTATCGTAACTCATGAATATGTACAAATTTTAGACACTTATGTTAATATATAGACATTTCATTACTCTTTTTTTCATTTTTTTTTTTTTTACAACCACATGATTAATTAATAAAAATAAAAATAAAAATTATTTGTCTAATACATCACATCACATCTCAATAAACAATAATGAATTAATTCATCAAAGACAAGAAATGTACCATTCAAAAAAAAAAATTCCCTTATTTTTCAAGAGATTAATGCAATAGAAAATGGTTGGGGATGTGGGTAAGAACTTGGGTAGGTTTATAAGGAGCTAATCAATGACAGCTTCTTAATAGCCTTTTACTATAAATAACAAATGCCCTAAACGTATGTGGTGACATCATTACAATATGTTAATTACATAGTATTTTTATAACAAATTGCATATGTTTTATTTTATTTTTTGCAAAGGCAAATTCTAATGTTAATTATCTAAAAGTTAGGTCATTTTCTAACTTAAGTATTTACCACTAGCATATTAAAATAATGAAGTTCTTAAAAAAAAAAAAAAAGTCATGCTTATATCTCCAAAATTGGTGATCTAATTGAGAGAGAGAGAAAAAAAATTATTTATTATCCACTTGCTTTTATTGATAGAGGCTAAACTGATTTCTGTTTTTTTTTAAGAGGAAAAAATAAATAAATATTTATTAATTAATAAAATAAAATAATACATAATTATAAAACTTTATGATATTATAATTTCTCAAAAGCAATATCAAAATAAACCAGGAATATAATTAATAATAGCAACAATTTTATTTTGAAAAATTGAATTATATTCGGTGGTAAATAATAATCATTGTTGGACTCTTTTAATATTTTTTTTTTTTGTAAGTTCGATATGAATACTAACAAATGTAGATTTGATGTTAAAAGTAAGACTCGCATTCATATTAAACTAAGAACTATTGACCACATAATATATATATATATATATATATATATATATATATATATATATATATATATATATAAAGACAGATCATCATAAGGGAGATAAAATAAAAAATAAAAAATAAAATAAATCTACCAAAAAGAGAATTAACATAATAAAAAAAATCAAATTTGCTTAAAATAAGATCAAATATGAATATTATTGAATTAAGTAAAATCAACAATAAAAGATAAGAGTCCACCATAAAAGAGATCAACTGTAGAACCAAATAAAACAGAAGAGAAAGAAAGAATTCTCTAGAAAGAAAGTGACTCTAAACCCGTAGATACAGAAGATTTCTGTTTTTTAGCAGTGGAAATGAGATTGATAAAGATGGAATGATTATACATTTATAATATTCTAATTTAGCATCTTAGTAGTTATCGCATTTCATAATTAGAATTTAGCAAGCCCGTTGGCTGGGGAAAAAAAGTAAAAAAACCATAAACTCAGCCATTAATTTTTAAATTTGATTGTAGTTAATTGAATTCTATAATTTTATAAATTTAATTAATTGATTTATTAGTTTAAATAATGATAATTTATCAAATTCTGAAAGTTTAAAAGCTTAATATTAACTTCAAAATTGAAATTTAAAATCAATTTGATAAAATTACAATAAGTTAAAGGCCTTTGATATTTCAATTAATATAAAAGTAATATTAATTTATTTAACTTGAGGTACTATTGACATTAAGTTTTCAAATTAAAATATAATTGACAAAAAAAATATATGTTAGAATTGAAAAGACAAAAAGATTTCAGAAAAAAAAAATTTAAAATTTTTGCAAAAACTTATAATTATATCTCACTTTTCAAAAATTATAATGGATTATAATAGAGTTGAGTTTGGCCTTAAAATGGTAAAAAAGAAAAAAAAAAAAAAAGTATAGTGGTTTTTTTTTTCTAAAATTTCAATTTTGATCAAATCGGTAAAATTGTAATTAATTTTTTAAATTAGAGTAAAATAATCTATTTTAAAATGTTTGAATATAATTATAATTTGTCGAAAATATTTAAATTTTTTTGTAATTGGGCATTCTATAATTTTTTTTTTCATCAATTTGTATTCTAATTTCAAAATTTGGTGTCCATTGTACTATAAGTTAAAATTAATCTATAATATAAAGCAGATATAGAATTTACAAGAACTCGCCACGTGAAAACTCATTAATTGAGATTTTTTTTTTGCCACATAAACTAAATAGGCCACTTGAAGATGTTTTATTGGTTGTAAATGTACATTTGACATCACATCTTATTAATTGAGTGTTTGTCACATATATGAATAATTTTATTTGTCCTTTTTCTATTTAAATTATTTATTTCTTATTAATTAATTATTTAAAATGTATTTTCATTTTCCTAAAAAAAATACCTATAACTTTAACATTGCAATAAAATTTATTAAAAAAAATTATAATATATTACAATATAATTAATATTACTTAAAATTACAAAAAAAAATTACAATATAATTAATAATGTATTTCATATATTTTTTTTAAAACTCCACCTCCTTCATTTTCTTCTTATTCAACAATTGAATTTTCATTCTTGCCTATGGAAAAAAAAAAAAAAAAGGAAATAAAGAGAATAAACATTAAACTAAAATATACCACCTTTTTCAAAAGTTAAAATTTATAAATAAAAATTAATTTATCTTAATATACAAATAATCAATTATTTATAATTACAAAGTATTTGCTTCTTAATAAAATAAATTATTTGCTTCTTAATAGCTGGCTAGCAATTAGTATAAATATTAACTAAAATTTATCTACAAAGTATCAAAATGAGTTACAAAATTCAGTTAAAATATATAATTAAATTTAATACAAAATTCAGTTACAATATAATTAAAATTTTGAATTCATATGCATTTCACAACTATGTTCATGATTTCAATTTATATGTTATAAAATACAAAAATTAAATTACTCATTTCATTTGAGTTTTTATAAAATAATAATTTCATCATTTAAAAGATTTTTATAACATAAATTTAATTGTCTTTTGAATACAATTATGTTGTTAATTATTGTCATTTAAATGTTGATAATTATTCTCAAGATAAGTTATTTGAATTAGTATAAACAGACTTTTTTTCTTATTAAAAAAAGTCATAAAATTTCATTTCATTCAAAGATCAATCTATCAACACTTCAATATGTTAAGGTGAAGTGTTTGTTATTGTTATATTGTTATTTTATTGTTTTTTCTATGTTTTGCTATTATTTATTTTTATTAAAATAATAATTTTTCTTTTTATTTTTGTTGTTATTTAGTAAGAGATGTTTGGCTAAAAGTGATGATAAATATTGTTTGATTGAAAATCTAAATGGTGATAAAGATGAATGAAAGATTAAAGTAAGAGTTACCCGATTATGAGATGTTAAATTCACAAATAACCGAAATTTCATTAGTACTGAGATAATTGTTGTTGATGAAAAAATAATTTTTATAAAAAATTTATTTCCATTATTTTAAATTATAGCAAATATTTGCATAAATATTTTTTATTTGAGATTTTATAATTATGGTATTTTTAATTTGCAAATAAGATTTGAGGCTATAACAAAACATACAGAAAAGACAAATAAATAATAAAGAGAATGAAAATTTAATTATGAGATTTGAGAATAAGATTAGCCATTTCATTTTTTTACCTTTCTTATAGATTTATGCATCTTTATTGGTATCAAATTATATTTTAATTATGAGAATTGAGAATAAGATTAGCCATTTCTTTTTTCAGTTTCTGAAGGCTGCTTATGACAATTTTTTTTCAGTCCCACTTTCAGACCTTTTTTTCTTTCATTTCTGGTGGTTCTGCTAGATTTTGATCATTTACAGAGAAAATTTTAATTTTTTGTATTTAAGATTTGCAAAATTGGAGATCAAAGCTGGACACTCAAGTGAAAATTTATCGTGATGGAAGTACTGTTTTCTTTTCTTTTCTCATCTGTTATTTGTTTTTATTCTCTTATTGGTGAATATAAAAAATATGTATATCTTTTGTTTTTATGCGTCTAAGAATCATTGCGAGTTAACCTCTCATTTTGGCTAGAGATATGAGACAATGTGTAATATTTGTTTTGTGTAAACTCTTGGACCTGGGTTTCTTTGTCTCTGATATATACTCGCAGCATTTTTTGTCTCTGATATATTTGTTTTGTATAAATGAGCTCGAGCTTGAGTTTAATTATAATTTATTTACGAGTCGAATTTAATTATATTTATAAATAAATTTCTGGTGAGTTGAGTTTGAGCTGCTCTAATAATTAAACGAGCCGAGAGTTAGATCACAATTTTCAAATTCAATTTGAACTCGAACTTGAGTTCGATTCCAGAAAAAACAAATGATTTGAGTCTGAACAAGTTAAAATTCGACTCATTTGCAGTTTTATTTTGAAGCGTGGGGTTTGGGTTGTACGGATTGTTTTAGATTCAATACATATTATCATTATTCTGAGGGGTACTATCGATATTATTAAAATAAAGATTCAGGTTTTGACAATCAGAGCTTGAATTTAAAGAAATGACTTGGCAAAAAAAAAAATAAAGAAATATTGAGATTATTTTGGCGCACCTGTTGATCATGAATGAGCTTTTTCCTAAGAGAGTTCCTGTGATTCGTGGGTCGTCCAAAATGAGCTGAAACTTGCACAATTCTGTTGGCAAAGAAGGATAAATGGAATTTAGATGAGTTTTTGATGATGCAAGAAACGATTTAGATGGGTTTTTGTGGAATTTAGATGGGTTTTTAGAAAGAAATGATTTAGCCAAAATCGAAGTACCCAAAACCAGAAAAATAGCAACTAATGAAGCAATTTTCGATATAAGTATCATATTACATATTGAGAGACTTTTCCAAATAAAAATATATTAACATAATAAAATTTATTTATTTAAAATTAATTATGTTAAATTATTCATTGATTCTATCCCATTTAACTTTTACCAATATCAAAAATTGGAAAAGAGAGCATGAAGGCTATAATTATATACATATAAAATTACAATAGTTGACTTTAGTGAGATTACATTATTTATATAACTGAGAATAACACACTTAGGTCTAGTTTAACTGGTAAGAACATTGTTCTTGAAAATGAAAAGTTTTGGATTCAAATCCTTTCTTTCGCATTAGGTGAGATTTCGCTTTTATGGCGAGGGTAAGAAAATGACTATCTCTGTTATATAACTCATGGCTCATCGAATCTTTTCATGAATAAAAAAATAATTATTATTATTAATTCCTTGATTCAATATTTATTATTAATTATGCTATAACTATAATATTCCTTGATTAAGTTTGACCAATGATTAAATTTGAGAAAGAGATAATTAAGGCTATAATTACGGAGACTAAAGAATAATTATATGGTAATTTGAAAATTAAATTTGGTTAATTTGATTAAAGGCTATGGATTAAGATTTTCTCGTATTGAGATGAATATAATAAATCATGTTAATATAATTTCTACCATTGAATGTAAAATAAACATTGATTTTATTTATTTTTTTATTTTTTTTGTTCAGTCGATCAGGAATATCCTCCATTGAAATTTTCTTAAAAATTAAAATTTTTAGAAATTAATAATTATAGTCTAAAAATAGATCTCAACTGTATATTTTGTATTTAACTGTGGATATTGTGCTAACATCCTAATCCAAAAGCTATAATTATATATAAAGTTAAGACTTCAAATTACCAGTGTAAGGCTGAGTCTTCTTCTTAGCGTACATGTATACAAAGTCATAAAGTGTACACTCCACTTCATCGTAAGTAAAAGATTCATAAAACTATATGAATCTTTCTTTATTGCACCATCTTCTCCTTTTACCCTTTTGGTTGGTTGTACCATTACTCCAATAGAAGCTCTCTTCCAATTAAAGCATTCAGTAGAAAATGTCTGAAATTATATCTAATTGATTTTTAAAATAAATTTTATTATTTTAATGATTATCTATTTAAATAAAAATATATGAAAATTGTTCATAATAATATTCAATGCTGTTAATTATTAATTTATATTTTAAAAATAAACATTTATATGTTAGTGATAATGTAAACCCATAATGAAAAGTGTCATATTAATTATTGCTGTTTTATATTAAGGTGTAGTAAATATATATATTAAGTGTCATTTTCGGTGCTTATAAAAAAAAAAGTATCATTTACGGGTTATATATTAAAATGTCCTATTTAGCTATTATTATTTTTTATTCTTTTGTTCAATATGTGAATTAACAAATCATAGAAACATACAAACATTATAAGTATTTGATCGGAATAAAAACATTCAAGTTCTAATTGAGTTTAACTAAAGTGAAACCTATCATCTAAAAGGCTTGTTCATAGGCTTGAAATATAAATCCATTTGGGAAACCAACTCAATTAGAGCTGAGATATCGTCTAACAAAATATCGGCTTATCCTCGACAAAAGCCAAGCAATCACGAAGTAAAAGACTGTAGCAACTGTCATCCATAAAAAACGTAAAGCAAGACATGTCAGACCAGGGCGGCGCTCTCCTCACCATCACACTTGAAACCACTATCCAGACAATGATTAAATACACGCACCATGCTGGCCAGCCTGACAATAGAACTTAACACTAGTCTAATCAAGCCAAACTCTTTCATCATTGTTCTAGGGATGCCCGCACTTCGTCAACATTTTCTCATCAACTCGGCAGTGATCACATCCGAGTATAAAAGGAGAAGAACATCTCCAATTTGAGGTAATTGACTCTACACTTTCTTATTTTCTTATTCTCACTAAAAAACTCATAGGTTATAAGGAAGCTAATATTTTTCCTTACAACCTCAAAACTCCATAAATTGACTTAAATATCGAAGGGTCTTTACCAAACATAAGATTTGACCTTCTAATACTCTTTATTTATCTTATAGGCCAACGAATCAAGTTTAAAAGAAGTCCAGCCTATTCATCATCTTGATCTAGCACTGATCAATATTATCATTATTATTTATTATGCAGAAATTTGCATACAAACCTCATTTGTCTCTTAAATTTTTCCTCATTTTTCTCTTTATATATATATATATATATATATTAATAAATGATTAATTATGATTAACTTTTTTGTAATTTAAAAATATATATATTTAGATATTATTTATTGCATTTTATCTTTTGTGTGTTTCTTATTTTTAATGGGTGTTTTAAAATATAAGACAATTTATATGTAAATGATAACATTTTAATATTTTATATTAATATAATAATAGTAGTAATAAAATGACATTTACCATATATAATTAGCTTAAACATATATCTACATAAGAAAAAGCTTAATAAAAGAAAATTCAATAAATCTTCAACATTGAAAATCAATATGTTTTTATTATATTTGTAAATTACAGTACAATTTCTTCCAAAATAGCTTTTACTTTAAAATAAAATGAAAATATAAAATTAATTTAACAGAAAATATATTCATACATTTATCAATACATTTTTAAAAAAATATAATACACAAAATATTGAGAATCCGTGCATCGCAAAGGCATATATATATATATATATATATATAATTTTTAAATTTTAATTAAAATTAATTAAATTCTTTAAACTTTAATTCAAAGTCCAGCTAAGAAACATTGTTTCAGACACGTTTACAATGAGTATCGGGATCGACACTTACTGTACAATTCATAATTCACAATTTAACCTCTACATTTTTTTTTTTTTGCTGACTCTAGTTTACAACTTGGATTACCCTTTTCTATCTCTTTTACAACTTGGATGACCTTTTTGGTTTTTTACACATCATTAATATAAGTGAATTTTATGGTTACTTTATTTAAAATAAAGTAAATTTATTCTGTTTTAAATGATCAATAGAATAGTGACAAATATAAATATAATTATTATATTTAAAATATTATAATTAAGTTAACTTATTATTACAGGTTACCAACTCAAGATGAGAATTACTAAAATGACTTTAAGTAGTATTATAAAATTATACAATTATAAACTTTACGAAAAAATAATTTAATTTGCGAAAAAATATAAGAAAATTGTGATTTTTCGTAAAAGAGTAATTTTTTTAGTAATTACGAAATTATTTTTCATTTTCGTTAATTTAGAAATTTTTTCATAACTTGTTAATTTACACAAAAGGAATCAAAATTTCGTAAAATTAAAAAAAAATTTCGCAACTAAAAAGAATTACGATAAAATAATTTTATTTACGAAAAAATATAAAAATTACGAAAAAATAGTTTACAACTTGGATTACCTTTTTGGTTTTTTACACATCATCAATGTAATATTTTTTTTACAATATAATATTAATATTTATTTCAAACGCAATTGATACCTTAAGTAATGATTTTATATATATATATATTTATATAAATTTGACTTTAGTGTAATTTTTTTTTTTTTAGCACTGAGGAAAAGAGAATCGATTCTAAATTTTTTATTCAAAAAATATATATATTACCGCTAAACTATACCTCAATATACAAATGTAATTAAAATTTGAGATGTCAAAAAAACTCGTTAATACTTTAATATAATAAAGATAAAGATAAGATCTTATAATAAAAAAATGAGATTTAAGTAATAAATTTTTAATTTAGTGATACTAAAATCATTTTTAAATTATGAGTTTTTAAACTTGAATTTAGGTTAGAATCAAATTTATCAAAAATAAAAATAAAAGATTTCATACATTTGTATATTTATAATCATTTATTAAAAAAATTTATTTATATTGAGTGCATATTAATCTATACGTTTATCAATTTTTTTTTGCTTAATAATTAAATTTATTCTGAACTTTGTGTATTTTTTTTAACTATATTCCTTTTTTTTTTTTGTAAATTATACTCTAATATAAAATTTTAGTTGCAATTCTATTCTATGTTATAATTGTAAGAAAATTTTACTAATTAAAAAGTGAAAAGACTAATATGATTATTAATTATATTATATTATATTATCAATTTAATATTTAAATTTTGATTAAAATTAATTGAAATATTTAATTTTTTAAATTTAATTAAGTAATTAATTGATTATTAATAGTTTACAGAAATCACGAAGTTGAAAATCTAATTAATTTTTATCGAAATTAAAAAATTAAATTCATAACATAATATAATAACTTTCAAGATTAATTTCACTTTAATCCTTCAAATTAACAAAAAAAATATTATTATTATTATGTTTAATTTAACTTTAGAATAAAATTGTAACTTAATTTATGAACTAGGGTTAAATTGATTAAAAAAAAAAAAGTATAATTAGAAAAAATACGTAAAATTTAGGATAAATTTATTTATTAAGTTGCCATAATTTTGATGTGTGTATGTATTTTTACTCTATTCATGTGTGTTTATATATTTTGAAAAAAGTTTTTTTTTAAATAAAAACACATTAATATTTATATTTATATATTATTTAGAAAAAAATAAGTCTTGCTACACCAAAATAATTATAATTATAATTATGTATTATAGGGGTGTCAAAACGTGTTGATGGGTCGTATTCGTGTCGGGTTGATATACTAAGGTGATACGATTAGAATCAATACGAATACGATCCATTTATTAATCTTGTCACCCTAACACGACACGAAAATTAAACGGGTTACACGAATACGACACGTGTAATCCGTTTATTTAATTGGGTCATATATAAGTCATGAACCCGACACAATCCATTTAATCTGTATAATATTTATAACTTGAAAAATGTAATATATTTATTACATAAATTAACTGTAATATTATCCATAAATCAAATTATGATTAAAATTGTAAATTCATTAAAAATTTCATATATCATATTTTTTTCAAACATTCAATCAAGCACCATCAAATAAATTTAAATAAAATTTTGATTATTTTTGTCATTTAATTATTTTATTAATTTTGTTTGTTTATTCTAATACAATATAAATGATTATTTTAACCCTTAATATTACTAAAAAATATACAGGCTATAAATGGATTGGGTTGGATTGACACTATCCAACACGACACATTAAATTAAACGGGTTGTAACGGGTTAACGTGTCAATCCGTTACACGACTCGTTTAAGCAGTGTAATAAACGGATCAATCTGTTTACCGACACAGACCTGTTAAATCTCAACTCTAACACAAAATTTTTTTATATTTGACAAATCAAATTAACGTGTCTTGATCCTTTTTGACACCCTCATAATATAATACCAAGTTACCAACAAAATACCATAGACCCTACATTCTTTTGTTTTTGTACCTCTTATACCGTACCTCTACAGTCAAAAAACAAAGTGCATCCTTCTCTCTCCAGCTCTCCTTCCTTTTATATATATCCCCCAACCACACCCCCAATTTCACATCCACACCACCCCCACCCCCACCCCCACCACTGCAACCAACCACCGTCACAGCCACTATCACAACCCCATACTTGTATGGCAATAAGGTTTCTTACACATGAGGTATCCGACCTCTGTTTAGGCAAGCCTGCACTGAGGTCTCTTCCCCAGACTGCCACCATAGCCGAAGCTGTATCAGCTCTAAAGAACTCTGATGATAGCTTCTTAAGTGTATGGAATTGTAATCACACAGTAAAAACAAATTCTGGGTTTGATGGAAATGAGTGTAAATGTGTTGGGAAAGTGAGCATTGTGGATGTGATTTGTTATCTTTCTCAGGATGAGAATTTGTTGTCTCCTTCCTCTGCTTTGAAAGCTCCTCTCTCTGTTCTGTTGCCTCAGATTCCTGACCTTGTTATTCATGTGGAACCCTCTTCGAGGTATTGAAACTTGTGTTTTTGGATTTTTGCTCTCTCTTTAATTTCAGAGTTTGTCAAAATCTTTGCTTGATTTTGTGCTTTATTCTTGATTTTCTTTTCTTTTTTCAGTCTATTTTCTTTATGGGAGTTTCTTCTTCCAAGGGTTCAGTTTAATTTTCCTATATGAGCAAAATGGTAAAAACTTCCCTCAGAGATTTTTTTTTTCTTTGAAAAAATTTTATTTAATTTTTAACTTTTCTGTTAATTACTTTCTTAAATTTCTCTTACCATCAATTTGAATCTCAGTTTTTTTTTCCACAAAACCTGAAATTTTGGTGTCAATTTTGAATTTTTCCTCCAAATTTATTTAAATTATACTTTAACTTGAACATAAAGTTTCAATTACTGTTAAGATTTTAAGTTCCTGCTCTGTTTCTTGCAATTCTGATAATAATCACTGTCTCTATTTTTAACTTGAAGATAAATTTTGTCTCTGTTGTTGTCCTGTTTTTTGCAATTCGGTTAATATTTGGTGTCTCTGTTTTTAACTTTCAGTTTATTAGAAGCAATTGATCTGATCCTCAAAGGAGCTCAAAACCTGGTGGTACCAATAAAGACTAGACTTAGAAGAAAACAGCAGCAGAAACTCTCGGCAGCAACCACCACCTCCACCACCATCCACAACGGCCGCGAATTCTGCTGGCTAACTCAAGAAGATATAATCAGATTCCTTCTGAGTTCCATCGGCCTTTTCTCTCCTATTCCGGCTCTCTCCATTGACGATCTTGGAATCATCAGCACTGACATAATCACCGTAGACTACAACTCCCCTGCTTCCTCTGCTCTGGAAGCCATTTATAGCTCTTATACTAGCCAGACTTCCATAGCAGTGGTAGATGGTGATGACGGTATCTTGATTGGTGAACTTTCCCCTCACACACTAGCTTGCTGCGACGAAACTGTCGCAGCAGCCATCACTACCCTGTCCTCTGGGGATCTAATGGCTTACATTGACTGTGGAGGTCCCCCAGAGGACCTTGTTAGGGTGGTGATGGCGAGGTTGAAGCAGAGAGGTTTAGAATCTCTGCTTCAACAATTCACTAACTCAACAACTTCAATTATCTTGCCCTCTTCCGTATCATCATCATCATCAGATGAAGAATCAGGAGCAACATTGTACAGGTCAGGGAAGTATAGTAGGTCTATGAGTTACTCTGCAAGGATAGCGAGAAGAGCAGAGGCAATAGTTTGCCATCCAAAGAGCTCACTTGTGGCAGTGATGATTCAAGCAATTGCACATAGAGTTAATTATGTGTGGGTTATAGAAGAGGATTGTAGCTTAGTTGGCATTGTCACATTTTGTAATATGTTAAAGGTTTTCAGGGAACATTTTGAGGCTATGGCCTAAAAAGTGAAAAAAAATTTTAAAAAAAAAATGTTGAGGAGATGAGAGGTGTGGAAGAGGAACTTTTCCAGTAAAGTTTTGTTCTTTTTGGATTTTCAATAATCTTCTAAGGATTTTGATGCTAATGTGGTGAGAGATTAGTTCAAGAAAATAAGTGGTTAGGATTGTGATGTGAATATGCAACTTTTCTTTCTTTCTTTCTTTCTTACTTTGTGTTTGTTTAATCAAATTTGGATGAGGGGTTTGGACTTGTTTTAATGATTTTTGTACTTTTCTATTTCTTTTTCTTTGTTTATGTCAAGTGCTTTTTTTTACCCTTTTTTTTTCCTTGTTACAATCATGAAATCAAGAATGGTGGAGTTGGCAGATAATTTTTTATCTCTTCTACTTTTTCTGGATTAATTTTTTAAGTATTAGGACTCTTATGTAAATAATTAATTTATTAATTTTATAAGATTGTGTCATGCGTGAGATTATTGGTTCTGTGTAATAATTAATTTTATAAGATTTTGTCATGTGTGATTTATTGGTTAGTGTATTTTTTATTTTATCAAGATCAAAATTCAAATTTAATATGGACAGAAAATAATCCTACAAATCAACTTCTCAGGATTTCATGTCTTAAAAAAAATTAGACAAAAATTATATTAGTTATTCTCAAATCTTAGTCTTGATTTAAAAAAAAAAAAAAATAGACTAAAGCTTCATTGGTTATTAGTTAAATAGTGGAATTTAAGGTTAAATAGTGGATTTTTAAGTAAAGAAAAAGAATGACAAAATATGTATGAAAATGAAATGATGAATCCTTATCACGTATAGCTAGAGGTGAATAAAATCGAACCGAAATTAAAAAATTGAATCGAATTGATGGTTCAGTTTGGTTTATTTTTTGAGTGTTTCGGTTCAATTTAGTTTTTAAAATAAAAAACTGAATTAAATTTTAATTTGGTTTGATTTTTATTAAAAAAAAATTAATTTGAACCGAACCGATCGAAATTTTATTATATATATATATTTTTAATTTATATATATATATATATATATATATATATATATATAATAAAAAGTTAATTAAAAAACCAACTCAACCCAACCCAACCATATAATATATTATATTATATATAATAATTTTAATATATATATAATATATTATTAATAAATATATAATATATTATTAATAAATATATACATAATATGTATAAAATATATATATATTTTTTATTATAATAAAAAAAAGAAAAAAAACAGTGAAACCGATAAACCGAACTAAACTTTTTCGGTTCGGTTTGATTTTTACTATAAATTCGGTTCGATTCGGTTTTAGAAAAATATAATTTTGATTATTTCAGTTCGATTTGATTTTGAACCGAACCGATCGAATGCTCACCCCAACTTATAGCAATAGTGATATGTTCACTTTACTATCATTTCAAGGGCCAAAGGCCAAAAGTATAACTAGAACTCTCTTTTTTGGGTTGGTGATCAAGTGAGTCTTTAATATTTTTTTTTTGTCTTATTAAACCCTTAATATTTTCAAAATGGTACATATAAAACCATTTCTTTTGGGCTGATACTCAAGTGAGCCCTTAATATTTTTTTTGATCTCATTAGAACTTTAATTTTTTCAAAATGGTACATATAAAACCCTACATCCATAATTTATGATTTTTGTCAAGTGATGTTAAAAATAAAAACTTAATATTTATACACCTGCGTATTAATTTTTATTTTTGTATAAATATTTTTTAAACTATTTAGAGAAAATTTGATATTTGTAAAATTTAAAATTAATAAAATTAATTAATTAATTAAAATATTATAAATTTAATTTAATATAAAATAATTTCTTAATCTTTATACATTAAAATATAATTTATAAAAAAAATTATATTTTATATTTTAATAAAGAAAATATATTTTTTTTTATCTCTCTTCAGTTTTAAATATTTTTTTCAAAATAAAGATAAAATATATTTTATCTTTATTAAAATATATAATATATATTTTTTTATAAATTATATTTTAATGTATAAGAACTAAGGAGTTTTATATTAAATTAAATTTGTAATATTTTAATTAATTAATTAATTTTATTAACTTTAAATTTCACAAATATTAAAATTTCTCCAAATAGTTTAAAAAATATTTATACAAAAATAAAAATTAATACGTAGGTGCATAGATATTAATTTTTTATTTTTAATATCACTTGACAAAAATCCTAAATTATGAACAGAGAGTTTTATATGTACTATTTTGAAAAGACTAAGAGTCTAATGGAAAAAAAAAATATTAAGGGCTCACTTGAATATCAATCCAAAGAAGAGGGTTTTATATGTGCCATTTTAAAAAGATTAATGGTCTAATTGGACTAAAAAAAATATTAAGAATTCACTTGAACAGTAATATAAAAGAAAAGATCTTATTTATACATTTGATCTCATTTCAAGGACAGTCCATGTAAGGACATTGAAATTGCTCAACTCCATTACTGGTTACAACTCATTATAGGTTAGGATTACATTATTCTAGAATAATCTCTCTCTCTCACTCTAAAATTATTAATGGCCACTTCATCTATAAGCATACATTTGTAAATATTTGTATAGTTGAGTTGGATCTGGTTCTATGAATTATTTAATACACATCTTTATCTTTACTCTTGCCATCTCACATGGCTCTAACACTCAAATCCAAATACTCACCAGTCACCACATGTACTTTCTAATTGGTACCCAAAAGATTTGTAATATTTGGTCATATTGTAATTGCCCATTTATTACGTGTGTAAGTGTCAATCTTTGAATCTTCTGGCGAAAAAAAAAAAGTGTCAATTTTTGAATGAAGAATTTTATTTTCATTTACACTATATTTGGGAACAAAATCAAGGGAGAAAAAAAAATACGGTAGAAAATTGTAGAGAAAATAAAGAGAAAAGAAAATAGTTATTTTTTTCTTTATGTGTTTGGAGGAATAAAAAATTCAAAGTTATATTTTTTTGTTTGGAAAAGGATAAACAGTAGGAAGGAAAGAAAATTATAATTAGTGAAATTATAAATTTGTCCTTCAATTTTTATATTAGCAATGAAAATGAAAGAGTTAATAAGGGCAGAATCGTAATTTACTATAAAATTCTCTTATTTCTTTTCACTTTTCTTCTCAAATTAGGAAGACACAATTTTTGTGAGTCATAAGGAAAAATAAAAATTATTTTCCTTCTCCCATGATTTTCCTTGATTTTCCAAACAACTATATTTTCCCACCCCTCTTTTTCTGTCCTTGTTTTCCCCTCTCCCAAATAGAGTGTTAATGTTTACTGTGCTCATGCGCATGACCACACCAAACATCTACTTTGCTTATCATCTAATTATTTATTTAAATTAGTATTAAATGTTAATTAATAATTAGTGATTGGAAACTCGACAGCTCAAGATTTTAATTTTTAATATTTAAATTATACTTTTAATTAAAAATAATAAATTTTGATTAAATTTGCAAATTCAATTAGAATTCACGTTCATAAATCTGATTCACAATTCACTTGTTTTATATAAAATTTAAAATAACTCGAATTTATTGAGAATTAATTTGTACAAATTGGCGTTATTTATATAATTTATTGATCCAATTTGAATATAATCTAATTTGAAATCTCATTTATTTGACTTGAAAAAAAATAAAATTTTTTTTGCAAACTTATTATTAAATTTAACAAGAACTTAAAGCATCAATTTGATATATATATATATATATATATATATATCCACTGTTTTAAAAATCGAAATGGACCGGTTGGGTCCATCGGAAACCGTTGGCCAATTTAATTCGATTCATTGAAAATATTAAATTTTCGGTTAAATCACTTGTTGATCGATTTTTGATCGGTTTTGATCCGTTTTTAGTCAGTTTTAACCGATCGGACCTCTATTAATAAGAATTTGACAAAAAAAAAAAAAAAAAAAAGAGATTTTAGTTAACCGATCGGACTACCGGTCCAACCAATTAAACCGCAAATTAATGATCTGATCGATTCGATCACCAGTCTGATTTTTAAAATACTGTATATATCACCTAATTCATCTTCAATTTAAAATAACTTAGATCAGTTTACCGCCTTAAAAGACCATGTACCACCCTCCATCACCCTAGCCAAATCAATTGGATGAAAGAATTGAAATAAATATAACTGAGGAGTCACCTCCTTGATGCAAATTCCTTTCACATGGTGCCATATACTCGCCATTCTATTTCTCATGACAGTAAAATTAATACTTTTTAATGTAAAGAAACACCCAACCAAACAGAAATTATAGTTAATTTGCACTGGAGCTTCACCGAAATCTTCCAAAACCAACTCTTCATCCTCCTCCTCCATTAATAACATATTATTGAACTGGTTCTCCATTAAGAAAAGAGAATAAAAATGAAATACAAACTTACTATGGATGCAAGAGAAGCGAAAGCCACAAACTTGCTACGAAAGCAAGAAAAACCTAAACCTCCCAACGAGGGGAAGAAAATCGAAAATCTTTATTTACTTCTATTAGTGATTAATAGATTAAAAAAAATCTTTACTTCTAGCAGCTCATCTAAATAGGTACTTGGACTCGTCTTAATGAGCAATTGAGCTAATACTTGGCATTTAAATTCAAAATCCAGTTAAAATTGTTTAATAGATACTATTGATTATAACTTTAAAATCTAATAATATATTATTCAAAATCACAATTAAAATAAAGTTAATATTTCTAATTATTAATATTATTAACCTTTCAACTATGAATCATTAAATCCCATTAAAAAAACTATTAAATCACTAATTCTCAATAACCAACAATTAACCATCGATCACAATTAACCATGTAAAAAAATTCATAAAATTATTAAAATTTGAATTTCTAACTATCTGCACTATAAGATACGCATTCGATCCCAATATAACTTATTTCGATACGAAACTAAACAGATTCTAAAAAATCTATCTTTTCCAATAATTGGTGTGGGATCCAAATCCCATTAATTATTTATATGTTTGAGGTTTTTATGGGCAGTGGTCCTAAAGGATAGTTGTATGGTAATTATGGCACAGCACCGTACTTCCACTCACTGCCATGGCACTGATTCTGATTTTCTTTTATCTTTTCTTGTTTCTTGGAAGATATTGATGATTATTAAAATTGAATCCTAATATAATTACTATTAAAATTGAAATTGAGTGTTATAAGACAATTAATTACTTAAGTTCATACAAGACAATTAATTTAATGAGAGACCTAATTATTCTGTAAAATAGCAATTTTACACGATTGAAGAATAATTATCCATAATTTATGAAATCGTTATTTACTTATTTCTATTATATTATATATATATATGCCCCACAATTTGCATCTATTATCTCATTCAAATTTTCTTGTTTCCATGTTCACAACTCTCACATGAACTTCCTCCTTCTTTAGGTGGTGCTAAGTCATGCCTTGAGAGCTATTGTTTCAGATTTTAACCATGTATGAGAAAAGAAAGAAAGATAGAAAGAATGAAATAATTTTTTTTTTTTTAAAAGATATTATATATAGTACAGATATTAAGTACAATGTGTTAACTGTCAAATATCATACTTAAATTTATATCAAACAATACAACTCAACATGAATAAAAAATAAATCTGATAATTGAATCTGCGACCTTCCAGTATTTTAATTCTGATTTCACACTGTTAAACCAAAGTCTCTCCATGAAAGGAAAAGAAAAAAAAAAAAAAAGGCGGGGGAGGGGGAGGATGAAGTTATGGTCATATTATCAATACAGCTGAGGTGGATATTTCACTGACACTAAGCATTGAAAATGAAAGGTAATAGAAAATATATGCCAACTTTTGTTCACTTTCACTGCTGTATATAAATTTAATTTGATTGCCTATATATTGTACATTTTTGTATGGTTATCAATGATAGAAAATGATATAATACTATAATTAATGTCTTCTTATAAAGAGAAAAAGAAATGATAATTTATTTATATATAGTCTAAATTGCACATGATATATGCATCAACTGCAATTTTCCTCAATTCACCACCAAACAAAACTGTTTTTCTATAAATTAACAATTGGAAACAATATCAAAATCACACGTACTCTAAAATGGAAAGTTACCTAACATTACATAACATATCACAAAATAATATTTTTCAATCTGATGCGCAAGATCTAAAGAGTTTATTTAATTCACAAGTTGTAAGTTTTTTAATAAGCAAAACAGTCTTTTTATAAATTAACAATATTTGGAAACAAGATCAAAATCACTCGCAATCTAAAATGGAAAGTAATTTAGAAAGTTATATATTTATGGATTGAACGCATTCTTACTAAATAAAAATTTATGTAACATTACCTAAAATATCACACAATAATATTTTCAATATGATGCACGAGATCTTAATTTAGAGTTGATTTAATTCACAAGTTGCAAGTTTTTAAGAGGCATTGATTAAAAACTCTGGCCGTCTTTTTTCTCAATTTTTTTCTTAGTTTTTTCTAAAGTTTACCGTTTGAACCATCGTCAATTTTTATTCAGTCAGCAATGATTCATTTTTTTTTATTTTGTTTAGTTTTTTTGTATTCAATAAGAGAGATTTGTTAATACGTGCCTTTCTAAATATATATCTAATTTTGTTTTTCATTTATTTTATGAATTTTGTTATCACTTTTATGAAATTTAATAAGTTTTCTTTCATTGAAGTTTTTAGTGAGTCTTCTTTTATAGAAGTGTTATGTTTTATTGAGTCTGCAGCGATGATTTACTGGTCGTTATGATATAATGGCAATCAACTGGTATGAAATAATAAATCTCAATTTGTATCTAGAATTTTGAATATCTTAGAGAGATTAAATAAGACAGGTATGAGTTGTGGAGTTAGAGATTCTGAAGGTTGTTTGCTGGGTGTTTATACAAAATCATGAGCTATTAAACGGTTTACAAAAGTTAAACTCTAATTTTGGCTTGATTATTGAGGATGGCTGGAAATTAAAGGAATAAGTTTCTAATTTAGTTATTAAATTTGTAAAGAAATTTGTGAATCAAGTGCCCTATACCTTAGTAAGAACAACTGATTCTATGCCATAACTCAATGGAATTCTGCTTCCCCTATATTTCTGAATGTTGTAGTTTTTGATATATATTAATAATATTATCTTATTTAAAAAAAATAAAAAAGAGGCATTGATGAATTATAGACTGATTAATATTTGATCCCAACACTTTAATATATAAATTTTTTTGAGATTTTTTTTTTTGAAATTAATAATTATTAGTTGTTGGATATCTAAATAATTTGATTTAAAGATTAGATTTTAGATTTTTTAGTTAGTAGCTGATTTTATCTTATTTAATATTTGAACTCAGTTAACCTCATTAAAATTTATTAATCATATCAATTCTAATGCTCTATCAATACGATTAGAGAATATTAAAAAAAAATTCAAGCCATTTTATTATACTTTTTGATGTACTTTTATATTTTTATTTTCAAATTAAAATGTACTATTTTTAATTATGAATGAAAATTCATGGCATTCTCTAAAAAAAAATTATTAATAATAAAATTATCTTTTTTTTTTCATATTATTTCATATGATTGGATTACTTATAATTCATTAATATTAAAATTTTTTAAGTAATGCTAACTAGAATAACTATGTCATTAGTAGTTATAAGAAAAATAATTATTCACTACAAAAATTATACACAAAAATTAACTATAATGTTCTGATTACTATGTTCTATAACTATTTGATTTATATAACTTATTAAAAATTGAAAAATAATACAAGATATATTATAATATATTTAAAAATTAATTATCCTCTTAATAATATTTCAGATTGATCCTTAGAGCTAGAGCTGAGCACGGTTCGGGTAAAGCCGGGTATTACAAAATCTCCGTACCGAACCGAAAATTCGGGGATTTCAAAATCTAAGAACCGGTCCCGAATTGAAAATATTAAATCCCCGTCCCGGCTTGTCCCGAATTTTCGG
>CATKHJ011205373.1:0-20693 GCA_949750685.1 Vernicia montana | reverse complement strand
ATTCAAGTACATAGGAGCTCATTGGAACATGCAATTGAAATTATACAACTTTGGTTCAAAAACTCTAGTTTGGCCGAATTCTATAAATTGGGGAAAAGTGTCCATTCATCAATCAATCTTCCAATTGAGCATCAAATCATTTAATTCAAGTATAAGGAAGCTCATTGGAACATACAATCAAAATTAAACATCAAGGGTTTAAAAACCCTACGTTGGCATAATAGGAATTTTTGGGGAAAACCTTCAATTAGTCATCAATTGACCAAATTGAATCTCAATTCATAAAATTAAATCATCCAATTACACAATTATATAATCAATTTGAATAATCAAACATGGTATCACAAAGTCATACTTGGTCAAAATCCCTAAGTTGGGAAAAATTGGGGAAAACCTAATTCCATGCTTCTAACTCAAAATTAATCATGTAATCATTCAATTAACTTCCAATCAAACATAAATCAAGAGTCAATTGAAAGAAATCAACTATCCAAGTCAAAACCCTAGGTAGGCCGAAAATGGAGAATTGGAGAAAACCCCTCACATGCTCATCAATCAACAAATTGACTCTCAAATCATTCAATTGGCATGTCAAGCAACACATTTATACAAATATCATGAATTATGGGCCATAGGTTTGAAAACCCACTCTTGGCCGAACCCTAAAAAGTAAAAAAAGAAGAAGAAATCAAACAATGAGGAAAGTGGTTCAAGAATCAACCTTGGTGTGAAGAGAGTGTGAGGTTTTGTGAGGACTCCACTTGGAATCACTTCCTTCCCAAAGAATTCATGAAGGCCGAACCATATACATGAGGAAGAGAAAGAAATTTTCAACATGTGAGGGAAATGATTCCATAAACATTCATGGAATGAAAATTGGAGAAGGTTTCATGAAAGTCTTACCCAAGAATTCTTCCTCCTTCAATGACATCAATGGTGGCCGAACCTTGGAGAGAAATGGAGAAAAAAGTGTTCTTCTTTGCGCTTTGAATGATGAAGAAGAAAAGAAGATGGAGGAGAAAAAGATGAATTTATAGTCTTAAGGGTTTGGTAGGGTTTTGCTTGAGAAAATACTATAATACCCTTAATGAAAAAGGGTAAGAATATTTTAGAGGATGGGCAAATGGTCATTTCACTAACCTTAACCCTTTGGGTAAAAACTCTTCTTATTTATTGGGCAAAGATGGTGACTCTTCCTAATTTGGCTAAACACCAAAGAGTAATTTACAAGCAACCTAATCTTTACCTTAAATGGTATTAATCACATGCATCTTTAAAAAGATGACCATTAAATCTGTAATTAGTCCTCCAAATCTTCATTAATCACATAGTCATGTATAATTAATCATAGGATTAATTATTATGCACAGTGCAAAAATAATACAACACAATTATAATACAGTGTAATTAAATTATAGACAGTGCAGAAAATAATACTGTATAATTAAATAGGAGACAGTGTTGGGATGACACTGTATAATTAAATAGCAGACAGTGTAAAAATTGCACTGTATAATTAAATAACAAACAGTGTAGAAATAACACTGTGTAATTTATTAGCAGGTATAATGGAAAAAATTTCAGGGAAAAAATGTAAGGTATTACAGTATCCCATTGAATGGGGATCAAAATCCCCGTAGTTCATCCCAAGGTGAGGTGGAAGGGTTTAGGGATTGATCAGATTGATTGGGTTGATTTGATTTGGGGGTTGAGTGAGGGTAAGGGCTTATACCTTCTTTCTTGGTATGTGTGATGGGTGGATGGTTTTACCGAATCGAAGTTCCGTTTCAGAGAGCGAGTATAGGATGGTGGATTGGATTAAATTAATCCTAAAGGGAATTAATTTGACGGATTAATTACTTAATTACTCAATTTTTAATTAATTAAAATGATTAATTAATTAAAGTTATTAATTAAAATGATTAATTAATCAAATTGAGTGGAAACTAATTAAAATTAATTAACTAAAATCAAAGAGAGTTTAATTAATTAAAGTGGCTACCCAAAATGAGAATGAGAGATTAATTAGAGAGAAAGTAGTAGATAACAATTAATACTAGCTCTTGGTGTGTTTGAAATAGTGGTGGAAGTGGCCTATTTATAGGCAAAATGAGGTGAAGGTAGTTTATGAAGAGCAAATGTGAAAAGACTAGAAGAGTAGGGTTGTTTGAGGATAAAAAATCAGGTTGAAAAGGGCAAAAATGAAATTTCATTACACATGGGGGACCAGCCTGCAGAAAAGCCGGAGACTCCGCCAAATAGTCGGCTGATCCGCCGGGATGGCCAGCGGATCTGCTCAGTTCACCGGCGGATCCACCGGTTGCCCCGGCGGATGACATGCTCTTCCGTACAGGCAATCTAGTTTTTAGGATTTTTAAGTTTTCGGGGCAATTTTTAAAACTTCTGGGTCAATTTTCGGGGCTTTCTAAGTTCTAAAAAATTATCGGTCAGTGTCAGTGGATGTAAAATTAATTATCAAACAGTTTGACAGTCAGATTTGAGAAAAATTCGGTCAGTTTTGGAAAAATACTGTTTGGTACAGAATGTCCGGTTAGGATCGGAAAAATAAATATCCCTGTAGTATTATGCCTGAAAACCCATTTTTTTCGAGGAGGCATTGCCCCCTTAACCCCTGCCCGCTAATTAGCTAGCAAAACCGCCGTACTGGCTCTGCGTAGCGCACTAAACTTAGCATATGTTAAGCTGCGGCTGCATTATGAGAGTGCAAAATTGAGGATTCACACCACCCTAATTTATTTAAATGGGAAAATTAAGGAAAAAACCTTTGATTGACTCCAATTTATTAATTGTTCGATTAATTTACTCAAGGATAAAATCACTAGTCTTCGAACCAAGTTGAGCTTGAGGACTAGGTTTTTTGTTCTAAATAATCTAAATTTGGCTCCCAAGTTTGATTTGACTAAAAAATTTGATTTCATGGATGACAGATATTAATGGCGATTTGTGATCATGGCATAATTATGGATGCATGAAAAATAAAGAGTAAGAAATTAAACATCCACAAGTAAAGGAGAGTATTTCCTCTAGCCATTATGGGTACTAGGAAAATCACAAGGTCACTCCTTTACTCTAAAATAATTAACTTAATTACAACGGAATTAAATACAAATATTTACAAAATAGAGGGGAAAGGGATTGATTGAGGATTTGGATTTGAGGCTTGGAGTTAAATTCCAAGCGTGCCTATGTACCCCATTGGATGGGGATCAAAACCCACGTAGTTTGTTCCACTGTGAGGTAGAGAGGTTTAGGGATTGATTTGATTGATTTTGATTTGATTTAGGTGGATTTTGGAGTTGGTGGGAGAAAATGTTGTATCTTCTCTTTGGGAGATTTTGAGTAGGGCGGAGTGTTTTTCTGGACCGAAGTTCTGTTTTACTGGTCTCGAAATTCAGAAATCCTACTCAATGAGAGTGGATTAAATGAGGTTAACCCAAAGAGGATTAAATTAATTGATTAATTAGTCAATGAGATTATTTAATTAATTAATTATCTGAGTGGATTAATTAATTAAGATGATTAATTAATTAATTCAAAGTGATTACTTAACTAAAGAAGATTAATTAAAATAATTAACTAATTAATATGATTAATTAACATAAAATTAATTAAAGTCAAGGAGAAATAATTAATTTAGGGGCTACTCAAAAAGAGTATGAGAGACTAATTAGAGAGAGAGCAAATGGATAGCCATCTACAATTGCTTGAGGGGTGTGTAAAAATGAAGAGGATGAGGGGGTATTTATAGGTGAAGTGAGGTGGGGGTAGTTTAAGGAGAGAAAATGTGAAAAGACTGGAAGGGTAGGGCTGTTTGGGGCTAAAAAACTAGGTTGGAAAGGGCAAAAATAGAATTTCAGTGTACAGGGGGGACCAGCCACCGGGGCAGCCAGAGGCTCCGCTGACCAGGTCGACGAATCCACCGGAGGTTTGCACGGAGCCTCCGGCCATTTCAGCGGCTACCGCAGGGATGGCCGGAGGCTTCACCTAACATACTGGCGGATCAGCCGGACTGGCCGACGGTCTGCCCGATGCAGGCCTGACACAACATGGGGGATCCGTGTAGAGGGGCAGAGGCTCCGCCTGGCAGATCCTTTGGAGATCTGAGCAGATCCTCCAACATGTCCCGAGGCCGCCGCCAGGCAAGCGGGCGGATCCATCGGTTGCCCTGGTAGACAGCATGTTTATCCATGCAAACATTTTGATTTTCAGGATTTTTTAAGTTTTCGAGTCAATTTTTTAGGCTTCCGAGTCAATTTTGGGGGTATTCTGAAGTCTGAAAAATTACTGGTCTGTGTCAATAGACTCAAAATTAATTATTGGATAATTTGATAGTTAGTTTCGAGAGAAGTTCGGTCAGTTTCGGAAAAATACTGTCTAATTCAGAATGTCTGGTCAAGTTTAGAGTGATGTCGTTCAGTGTTTAAAAATTAAATCGTTTACCTTTCGGGGGCGCTGCCCTGGATCCCCTGTAAGGGACGCTGCCCCCTTAACCCCTGCCCGTTAACCGGCTAGCAAAACCATCGTACTAGCTCTGCGTAGCGCACTAAACTTAACAGGTGTCAAGTTGCGGCCGCGTTATGAGAGTACAAAATTGAGGGTTCACACATCTAAACTTCATCAAATTAATTTCTATACCCTTATTCTTCATTTTCTTTTAAAATTATCAATGTTTAGAACAAAAACCATATACAAAGAGAAAGACAAAGGCATAGAAAAGGGAATTGACATAGGTAAAGCTTCATGGTTAAAGGAACAACCAATAAAAGGTCACTTTGGTCTCTCTTTCACAAATCCCGACCACAAATCAAGGTTTGACAAGCTTCTTAAGCATGGAAATCTGATAAGTGGTCGTTACCTTAATTTCCATGATTTAGACAAACTGAGTTTATGCCAAAATCTTGAAAAATATTGTGTAGACTTCTTTGGAGATTCTTTCTTTGTGAATATCAGGGAGGATGTGTATGCTAATTTGACATTTGAATTTTTTAGTACTCTTGAAGTTGATAAAAAGGGGACTATGAAATTTATGTTGAAAAATGTGGAAAGAAATTTACCTATATCTGCTATTGGTAACATCTTTCACTTGAAAAAGGAAGGGCATGAAAATATAATTAAGGGTTGGGATGCTTCTGCATTTTAGAAAAGATTGACTAATGAGGAACATTTTGATGCTAAAACCTCTAAGGCTTCAAAAATAAAATATGTAGGCTATAAAATTTTCCACCGTTTCCTTACATATTTTATTTTTTCCAAAGGGGATAGCAATGGGTCTGTTAGTATGAAGGAGCTTTTTGCACCATATTGCTTAGAAATGGATTTAGATTTTCATGTTGCAAAGTGGTTAGTTGATGCATTCCATGAAATGGCCACTAAACCTAAAGGAAAAATCTTGTTTGGCATGTATGTCACTAAAATCCTACAGCACTTTGGTGTTTTTGAGCTTTCATATGAAGAATTTAAAATTCCTCATACTCTTAAGGATTATATTGACATGAATACTTTGAGGGATATGAAAATTGCCAAGTACAATGATCAAAATGACACTTGGTTATTAGTAATACAAAGAGAAAATGTGTAGGAAGAGGATGAGGATGAGGATGAGTTGGAGGATACTGAAATTGAAGGAGTTGAGCATGTTTCCCGTAAACGACCTCGTGGCTCTTCATCTGTAGGTCCTAGTGCACCAACTTCAATTTTGGATAATTCCATCTTGGAATGCCTTATGGAAAGGTGGGATTTACAAGAGAAGAAGATTGATAAGTGGTAAGCATCGATGAATCACCATATGGATTTTTTCAAGCAAAACCAACGGGAGTTAACTGAGTCAGTTCGACAGCTATGGGCTGCCTACACCCTTGGTGCTACTCCTTCGAAGTTATTTCCCGATTCCTCAGTTGATCCTCCTACTAATTCCTAGATATTTCACCTATTCACTTTCTGTCACTCTATCTTTATGCTTTTATGTTTCATATTTGTGATTGAAGTTTGTTAATCTATGACACATTTCATGTTTAGTTTGAAAGTTGTTTGATATTTCTAGTTTCTTAAACTTTTATGTTTATGCTATTTCTTGGACTTTTATGTTTCATATCCACTCTCTTGAACTTTTGAACTTTTACACTTGTTTTGAGTATTTTTTATGATTATGATATATATATCTATTGTGTATATTTTGTTAATTATTGATTTATAATTGGACAAATTTTTTTAACTCTAGCATATTTTAAGGGGGAGTTAGACTTTTTCACCTTTTTTATTATTGACAAAAGGGAGAGAAAATGCACATTACTTAAATCACTTTGTTCACAAGGTCAATTTGTTGATGGTTTAAAACTTTGTTTGATTAGGCTTACAAATTGTTTGCTTCTTTAGACTTAGTTTTGTCATCATCAAAAAGGGGGAGATTGTTATCTCCTTTTATATTTTGATGATTCTAAAACTTTGTTTAATTAAGCCTAAATTTGTTGAATATATGAGTTTAATGTAAAAATAACTAATATCTTGTCATTTGCCACTCTTGTTAGTTATGTTTTAAATATATTGACAAGTATTCATATAACTCACCGCCTTGAATGAAAGTCACCTCCTTGACAGACATGAGTTTGAATAATGAAATTTGCGAGGGAAAATTTTTCACCGCCTTTACTCTTGATTCACGGCCTTGAAAAAAAGACAGGAGCCTCAAAAATTCTTCAAATCTTGATTCACGACCTTGACAGAAAAAGTCACCGCCTTAAATCACAATCATGGCCTTGACAGAAAAAGTCACCGCCTTGAAAAAGACACAGAGAGTTATAGTGATTTTTTCAATCAGCATGTCACCGCCTTGACTCAAATGTCACCGCCTTGACTCCAAAAGTCACGGCCTTGAAGTCACCACCGTGAACATGTCACATCAAACGAAATCTGAAAGATTTTATAGCCATTGGAGAAGTGGAGAGAGCAGTTTTTGCTTGGTTTAAGAGCCTAACAGTCACATTTATTGCTCCTATAAATACTAGAAGGTTCAAATGAAGATAACAACTTATGCTAAGTGAAAATCAAGAGCTACATTAAGCAAAAATCTTTCATTCTCATATTTAATTCTTGATACTCTGTTTTAGAACACTAAGCTCAATCTTTTCATTTCTTTAATTGTTCTTCATTCAAAGCTAGTATATTTCATTGTAATCTTTTACCTAACTTGTACCCAAGTCTTGTCAGACTTTAAACACAAAATCTATTGTATCTTGGGTATGTGTTGGGTGAAATCCTGTGAAATCTATTGTAAAGGGCAAAATCCCAAAGAACTAAGCTTGTAAAGCTTTGGGTGAAATCCCGATTGTTTAGTGGAATCCTAAATCGGTTTGATTTATGAGAAGTGGACTAAGGAAAGGTGATTGTGCTCCGAACCACTTTAAATCTTGGCTAAACTTTCTCTATCTCAATCTCTTTGTTTTTGTTTATTTACTATAAATTGGTATTTATTGCATACAGGGTGTTAATTTGTATTAGAATTTTTAATAATCCTATTCACCCCCCTCTAGGATTGCCATACTTGGGACAACAGCCTCCGCTCCAGAAGCTGACAGTGCATCAAGGTCTATACAACAAGGTTATGGCTATCCTACCTACTCCACCTGTGGGAAGAAGCATGAAGGGGTTTGTAGGCTTCTCATAGGGGTGTGTTTTAACTGTAGACAGCCAGGACATTTTATCAAAGATTGTCCATTATGGAGAGAACAATAAGATGCAACTATTGCTTCACAACCTACTGTGCAAAAAAGTAGAGCAAATACAAGAGGAATTGGAGGGCAAGGTACAAGTCAATGGCAAACTACTAAAACAAGACAAGCAACTGATGGTAGAGGGCAAGCTATAATAGTTGCTCTGGGTCAGCAAGAAGCACATTCATTAAATGGTAATCCGACAGATAAAAAGTAGTTGATAGTGTGAGATAAAAGGTTATAATTTGATGGATAGAACATAGGCAGGTAGCGTGCCAAGTTAAGTATAAGAAAATTTGAGGACGAATTTTATTAAGGGAAAAGAATGTAACACCCCATATGTAAAAACCCTAGGATATCATTGCAAAATATAAATTTAAAGTAGAAGTAAGTGAATTAATAACCAAAAGAATGAGAAAGGAAGAAAAGAAACCAAAACCTTGATAGGGTATTGGTTTGGGAACCGAACCCTTAAATAATCGATTGATGAATTCCCAACCTAGGAATCAATTCCTAAAATTTATTTGAGATATTTAGACACATTTAAGTCTAATTGAAGTGATTGAATTATAAAGGCTTAAGGTTCAAATTGACCCTCATGGTTTTAACATTGGATCAAATAGCCCCAAAGTCATTCTCTTGGCTCAAATTGGTGAATCAATTTATATATAAAGCTTAATTAAGCCCAAATGGAGCGCATAACAGACACTCTCCAAATTAAAAATATAAAATATATAAAAACTAATAAAATGAATAAAATAATTCAAATAAAACTGATGGAGCTTATGTCACGTGTTCTTATTTTTATTTTCCTTCTTTTTTATTTATTTTATTTTTCATTTCTCTTTTTTTTTTTTTTTCTTCTTCTTCAACTTCCCTCTCCCTTAGTACCCATTACCCATTAATCAATCAAACCCAAATCTTCACCTTTAACTCAATTAGCAATTGATCTCACCTCTATAACCAAAAACTAGAAAACTCAACTACTATGAAGCAAAAACAAAGAGATAACATAACACAAGCCATAAGTAGAACCAAATTTTAAAAACTAAATAAAATTAAAGTTCAAAGAACAAAAAAACCCATAATTATAGCTAAAAGTGGGGATAAATTGATTATTGCGTACAACAAAAAAGAGCAAATCACTCCAAAAGGATAAGAAGAGAGATGTTTTTATGAGCTACTACCATTTGATCTCGCGGTTCTTTGTTATAGAGAAGGAGTATAAAATTTGTCAATCGGATCCTGTGCTAACTGATGGTCATAATAGAAGCGATCTATGAAGAGAAACTATTATGGAAGGAGTTTGGAGGAGGCTTATAGAGAAGGTTGTGAAGAAGCATGAGGATAATGATATAGTGACACATCTAGCGATTAGAAATGTAGTATTTCTTTTGGGTTTTTGTCAGGAAGAAGAGAAAATTTGTATTTTATGCAATCCTAGTGGTTTTCTTTTATGGTTTATCTAGTTGCTGCTTGTAAGTATATTTTGGTTATTTATGGATGTTAATTTGCTTAAGGTTGTTAACTATTGTTTTCCATAAGTTTTTTTTAGACCGTAAAATTCTTATGTTAATTTTATAGTTCATTTATCAAAATCGTCTTCTCATACAAGGACTAAAAAAATAGAAAAAAAGTGTAAATTAATTATACTTGATGATAAAGGGTCTAAGAAACACTTAAAATTTGAAAGAAAGAGAGAGAGAGATTAGAGATTTTCTATGATTTATGGGCTATCCATCATCTCTCTTAAAATGTTAATCTGTTAAATTGTTAAATATATATAGTAGTATATAGTTTCTTGAAGATAAGAGAGAGGGAGAGAGAGGACAATTTTACATAGAATGGTGGGATAGTTGGAGAGTAAGAGATGATTTGCAGAGTGTAGAAATGTTGGGCTTTTGGGGGGATCATGAGTAAAACAAAGTGATGAGCAATGGAAGTTGGATAAAGTATGTGAGGGAGAGAATTTATTTTTTTATTAATTTCTTATTATTTTATTAGCTCTCATGCAATATTAGCTTTATGTGTAACGCACGCGCCTTGAATTTAACGCAAGTAGGCTTAATTAAACCTTAAATATAAATCCGTTCACCAATTTGAGCCAGGAAAATGACTTTGGGGCTATTTGATCCAATGTTAAAACCACGAGGGTCAATTTGAACCTTAAGCCGAATTATAAATCAGAATTGAATTGATAAATAGAAAATGTCTAAAAAAAATAAATAAGAAATAGGAAAAAGACAAAATGACAACTTTGTAAATAAGTCTAAATTAAGTTCTAGTTGTTAAGTTAGTAATTTAAAGAAAAAAATAAATAAAATGGAGGAAAGAGCTAAGAAGTTGTTGGTCATTGGAGGGATAAAACTAGAGAAATGTGACAAAAAATTCAATAAAAGAAAAAAAAAGAAATTAGTATAAAAGGAATATTTGAATTTAAACTTATCTTAAATCATTTTTAACTCTCATTTTCTCTCACCTTCACCTACCAAAAACCAAAGAAAAAAAAAACATAAGCTAGAGAGAGGGGAGAGTTCGGCCAAACTAAGGAGCAAGGAATATGATTAAATTGAGGTAAGATTTCATTTTAAAATCATTTCCTATATGTGATTAGTAAAGTTGTATATTGATTTTCAAGTTTTTTTTTTTTTTTCTCTTTTCCTTTCCTTGCGTTCGATCAAGAGAGGATGATTTAGGGAGAATTTTTTTTTTTTTTTTTTTTGAGTTCTAAGATGATAGACAAACATAGATGGAAGTGAATAAGGTAGAAATTAGCTCAAAAATAAAGCCTAAAATAAATTAGTGAAAAGGAAGCTAAGGATTGAAAAGTTAGGATTTTAGTCAACTTGAATAAGTTTGTACATAGTTACTTTGATTTAATTTGAGCATAGAAGAACATTACATGAACATAAAGATGGAAGAAAATAGGTGAGAATCCCAAAAATGGAACCTAGGTTAAAAGCCAAGTTCAAAACCATAACTAGCTAGGCAAATGAAAACGGAATTTGACATAGGATTCAAAATTCCTGAAACTTGAGCCTTCAATTTGAGGGTCAAGGAATTCGAATTTAAACTGGACCAAAACATAGAATTCATAGGAAATAGTGTCAATTACAAGCGTATGAAAGGAATTGGCAAGATTCTATTGCGCGATTTCTGCAAGTTTACAGATCGTGAGCAAGTAATAGTGTATGAGTAGAGCGTCGATTCCACAGAAAAAGTATTGTCAAGTACCAAAATTATAATTACTCTATTATTTAGCATAACAATTTTAAGAATTTATATTTTAAGGTAAACTAAAATTAATGCAAGTAAATGAAAATTAATTTAAAATATTATTTAAGGTTTAGGATTTAGAATTTATCAATTGATTACCTATGATATCTCTATATTCTCTAGATTGGATTATTCTTATTGGAATTAATGATTAGATTTTCCTATGTTAAATGGTGTTCTTTCTCAAGATACATCACAAGTATTCATGTTAATCTTATGTCTACTCTCGTAATCACAAGTAATTAATACAAACCCATTAAGTATTATGAAAATATATTTAATAATCACAAAGGAATATTCTTATTTCTAAGTAATACATACCCTACGTAAATTATCTTAATGAACTAATATTGTGTTTCCACTCTCGCTATTTCACATAATATCTTAATTCATGCAATTAATGGCCAATTAATTTCAAGCATTAAATCCTAAGATAAAAGATTAATTCCAACAATCAAACCCAATCAATTAAATATAAATAATTATAGGCAAATCAAAATATTACATCTAAATTCTATAAAGATAAATTAGCTACTCATAATTAAGAAAGAAGAAACAGTTAAATTAACAATCAATCTAATAAAAAACATAATAACAACTTATTATAGAATTAAAGAATAAAAATTTAGAAAAAACTCTTTTTAGGATACAATCTTTGACGTACACGAGTTTAAAAACTTCTCTTCTTGATCAAAATGAAAATAAAAAGAAATGAAACTAAGAAAATACAAATTTCTATATTTGTTTATTTGATTGAATGATGTTTTGAAAGAGGGGTGGTAATGCCTATTTATAGGCAACTTATTCCTTCTTTTTTCATCATTTTGCATCATTGTCTGCATCATTATTATTATGACATCATTGTCTGCATCATTAATATCATGACATTATTGCCTGCATTATTAATATCATGACATCATTGCTTGTATCATTAATATCATGATATCATTGCTTGCATCATTATGATGTCATTTTGATCTGCAAAATAAAAGAAAATACTAAAAACATGTTATAATTTATTTATAAATTGTTAGAATTACTTTCTTAAGAACTGAACCAAAATTTGAGTTTAAATAGA
This sequence comes from Vernicia montana, assembly GCA_949750685.1. Classification (NCBI taxonomy): domain Eukaryota; kingdom Viridiplantae; phylum Streptophyta; class Magnoliopsida; order Malpighiales; family Euphorbiaceae; genus Vernicia; species Vernicia montana. Next base: position 8,612 of record CATKHJ011205373.1, on the reverse strand, counting down.
TAAAATAACTTTAAGAAAATATAGTTATTAGATTCCAAGTAGATTGTGAGATATGAGGCATACACCTAAGTCCATTTTGCAGCCTGAGATTGGCCCTTAAGTTTGAGGACCTTAGAGGCTTTGAGGTTTCGCTCGAACATCCCTCCCTTTGCTTAGAAAAAAATGCCTTAAGGAAAGGCGAGCAATTTTTAAGAGAGTTTAGGTATGAGTTTCGGTGCTCACGATTGGAACGACTATCGTTCAGAAAATTGATTTGATTTTTGAAAAGGGTTCGGGAGTCGCCAACCTAATTTATTTAAATGGGAAAATTAAGAAAAATCCCAAATTGACTCCAATTCATTAATCTTTAATTAATTTACCCAAGAATAAAGTCACTAGCTTTTGAACCAAATTGAGCTCAGGGACTAAGTTTTTTATTTTAAATAATCTCGATTTGGCTCTTAAGTTTGATTTAATTTTAAAAATTGATTTCATGAATGACAAGTATTAATAACGATTATAATGCATGATCATGAAATAATTATGAGTGCGTGAAAAAAGTAAAGAGCAAGTAATTGAAAGCATTTACAAGCTAAGAAGAGTGTTCTCTATAGTCCTTATTGATTCTAGGAGAATCACAAGTCGCTTTTTAACTCCAAAATAATTAACTAATTGCATTTAATTAAAATTTATAAGAAAGCATAAAATTTAAATATTTACATTGAAAATAAAAGGGGAAGGGGATTAATTGGGATTTGGATTTGGGGCTTGAATTTAGATTCCAAGCGTGCCTACGTACCCAATTGAATGGGGATTAAAATCCACGTAGTTCATTCCACGGTGAGGTGGAGGGGTTTAGGGGTTGATTAGTTTGGTTGAATTGATTTGATTTGGGGTTTGAGTGCGAGTAACAGATTATAACTTTTTTTTTTAGGAATATGTGATGGGTGAATGATTTTACCGAATCAGAGTTCTGTTTTGGAGAAGTGGATTAGATTAAATTAACCTTAAAGGAGATTAATTTAAAAGGATTGATTACTCAATTCTTAATTAATTAAAATGATTAATTAATTAAAGTGATTAATTAATCAATTTGAGTGGAAACTAAATGAGAATTAATTAATTAAAATCAAAAAGAGTTTAATTAATTAAAAGAGAGAGAGAGAGAGAGAGAGAAAGAAGTAGAAAATTCAATACTAACTATTGGTGTGTTTTGAAATGAGAAATGGAGGGGGTATTTATAAGAAATAAAAATAGGTGAAAAGACCAAAAAGGGCTAAAAAAGTAAGCTGGAACAGGGGTAAAATAGGGATTTTCACACACAGGGAACCAACCGCCAGGACTCGTTGCGGATTCGCGTCAGATCTGTGCGGGTCTGCATCAAAATTTCGCGGACGGCAGCCAAACAGGCCCGAGGATCCGCCAGCCCATCCGGCGGACGGCAGCGAGAATGACTCGTGGACCCATGCTCTAGCGGACGTTTGCGTGGCAGCTCGATTTCCTGGCCTTTTCGTCTTTCGGCTCAGTTTTCAGAGTTTCTGGGTTAGTTTTTAGGGCTTTCAAGTCAGTTTCAAAGGTATTCTGAAGTCTAAAAAATTACCAATCAGTGTCGGTGAATCCAAAATTAATTATCAAACAATTTGGCAATCAGCTTTGGAAAAAATTCAGTCAGTTTTGGGAAAGTGTTGTCTTGTACAGAAAGTCCAGTTAGGATCGAAAAAGTGTTAGTTTGGATAGAAAAATATTTCGGTCAGCTTTGGTGAGTTTAGAAATAATTTTGGAGGTGCTAAAATGAGGGTTCACAACTGCCTCCTCATCAGAATTGTCTTGTCTGTAAACCAATTCTGATGATAGTGAACCCGGGAGAAGGGATGGTACTAGGAACCAAAATGATGTCTAGGTCAGTGCTTGGACATGTTTGGGTGAGAGTCATGGTCAAAAAGGAAGATGGTAAAAGGAACCACATGAATGTTTAAGCAATTGTTCCTAAACATTTATGGGTGGAGAATGTGACTGAGTTTGATAAATAGACGGGGGAATGGACTATAGGAATGTCTAAGTGATCGTCTCAAGGCATTTATGGGTGGAAACTAACTGATAAATGGAAGCAAAAAGAGGAACCAAAGGGATATCTAGGCTAGTGGCTAGATATTTTTGGGTGAATGATAGGGCTGACTTGGATAAAAAGGCGAGGGACGAACCAGAAGGATGTCTAGATGATTGTTTCTAAACATTTCTGGGTAAAGGATTTGGATGGATTTTTTATAAAAGAGGTGGAAAAAAGGAACTGGAGGAATGGTTTTCACGGTCAGAATCGGGTGAAAGATTGTTACCATGGTTAGAGTTGGCTGAAGGATGATTGCTTAGCTTGGAAGCATAATCAAAATGGTATCGCGGTTAGAATCGGGCGAAAGATGGTTACCACAGTTAGAATTAGGTGAACGACGACTACTTAGCTTGGAAGCAAAGTCAAAATGGTACCGCGATCAAAATCGAGTGAAAAATTATTACCACGGTCAGAATCAGGTGAAGGATGATTACTTAGCTTAGAAGCAAAGTCAGAATGGTACCGCGGCCAAAATCAGGTGAAAAATTATTGCCATGCTCAGAATCGGGTGAAAAATTATTGCTTTGGTCAGAATCGGGTGAAGAACGACTACTTAGCTTAGAAGCAAAGTTAGAATGGTACCGCGGTCAGAATCAGGTGAAATATGGTTACCATAGTCAGGATCGAGTGAACTGGAATACAGGATACCAAATCCCTGAGCAGATTGGATATTATGGCGTGGATGGTGTCATGAGGACGTGGCAACTTCCTGATGATGTTCACCCAAGCTAGCAAATGATCCTTGACAATACTGTTTGAGGTATGGCTTTCTCTGCTTCTTCCACCTTTGGAAATGATTCTTAAGTAGGATTTCCATTACACCCTTTTATGCTTGGAAAGGATCCAAAGTATCTGACATTATTCTTTACAAGGTTTCGGGGGATTATACTCGGCGCACTTACCACATCTCCCATAAGATGGAGGTGGTTATTGCTAGACTTCTCACGCACTTTGACATGTCAGAGTTGCAGGGAATAGGTGATGAGGATGCTCCTCGGAGGAGCAGGAGGAGAGGAGGCCAGTTCATATTGATTGCTGGTGTTGAGGCTGGCACTAACTTTGACTTGCTTTCTGTTGTTGTTGTCATTTTTTTTTCTTTTTACTCCCTTGGTGGGAGATAGTACTCTTCGAATGACTGTATCTCTATGCCCCTAGAGGGTGGTAGCACTGTCTGGATGACTGTATTTGTTGCCTGCTTCTTCTCTCTTTTTTTACTCCCCTGGCGGGAGACAGTACTTCCTCGGATGACTGTATTATCATGACTATGCATTGATGCATGCACTTTTTATTTTATGCTATGTGTTTGGATGATGACTATGATGCATGATCATATATGCATGGTTTATTAGGTGACTCTTTCGATGCTTTTACTCTATGCATGTAACGGATGAATGTATGGATGCAAGTGGGTGGATTCTCAACTTATGCTATGCGTATGAGTGCAATTTTTTATGTGATTTTTTTGCGTCCATGAAGCCATGTTTTAGCCACTACATGCATTTATGGACCAAGAAACTCGAGAAGGTGGAGAGGATTAATTTGAACAAATACGATATTGTATCGATGGTGACTTTACAGGGTGTGCAGGTCGACTGACATTTTCTGAGGGCTTGTTTTAGGTTTTGGGACCCAGTGGCTGTGTTTTTCATTTTGGTGCTGCCATGGAGGAGTTGTGCCCCACTTTCAAAGAGTTCAACAACATACTTGGCTGCGATCCGTAGGCAGTCCTAGTGGTGTTAGAGTTCAGAGTTAGGCATTTTTGGAATTTTCAGGAGTTTCTATACCTGCCCCAGGATGTTGCAAGCCGGATGGTCGGGTGAATCTAACTACTGTGTTCGAGGAGTTTCAGGATCCCGGTGACTGTGGAGACTTGAAGAGGCAGAGGCTTAGGATGAGAGCTCTGGTTTTCTATTTGATAGTTGGGTATCTGTTTTCCAGTTTTATTGGTTGGGATGATGCTGGAGTAGTGGGTTTGGCACTTTAGATGGGGCAGAGTCGTACTAGGGCTGGGGCTGTTTTGGCTTGAGGTTGTTTGGCCAGTTGAGAGAGAGCGCCAGGCTATTTTATTAAGGCAGATTGATAATGACACTATAGAGGAAGGGGAGATTGTCATAAGAGAGACAAAAAATGGTGACTCAACCTTCAGAGGAGACTCGAGGAGCTACTGAGGGTTCGATACTACAGGCTGCATTAATGACTCAGACTGTAGTGGCAATGACAGAGAAGATTATAACTGCAGTGAGGAGACAGGGTGACACTACAAGGGTGGTGGTTCAGAGGAGGGTTACTGCAACCTGTGTAGAGAGAAGGACTGATGTTTCCAGGGTCCAGAGGAGGATTTTTGCTGTAGCAACAGGGACTGGTTCCTAAGCTACTACTATACAGATGAGGATTTCTGGCATTAGTTTTAAAGTTGCTAACACTCGAGGTAGGTTTTCTGATATGACTATGGAGAGCAGTTATGGCTCTGTTAGTACTTCTACTGCTGCAGTGGAGGGAGTTACAGAGACTGTGAGGAGGGGTGTGACCATTGAGGAGATTGTGTTGGACTCTAACTCCAACAAGAGCACGAGGGATGTGCACCCTGAGAGGAGGAGGATTGGCTAGACTATGACTTCAGACATGATGATGATACTTGTTTTTGTCTTATAGTTGCTTAGGATTTGCTGCGAGTTTCATGTGTTTGCATAAGCCCGCAAGCTGATATGACTACACGATGTGGGATATACTATAGATGATATTGAAAAGGCTATCCTTTATATCAGGGCGATGGATTGTATTTTGTAAAATCTGATCATCATTGTATAAGACATCTTTTATTTTTGCTCTATTTTTTGCCTAAGCTATCCTTTTGGGTTTTCAACTTAGCGAGCACTTTTTCAACATTTTTTTTTGTTAGCTCTAATTTTTTTCCGAGCCGCCCATTCAGGTTTTCGACTCGACGAGCTTACTCTAATTTCTGCCTAAGCCACCCCTTCAGGTTTTCAGCTTAGCGAGCATTTTCTTTTTATTATTATTATTATTATTATTATTATTTAGGCAAAAAGAATCAAGTGAATGATGCATTAGGCACAGAGGAAATGAGAATGAGATGCTTTGTCATGTGAAACAAAAATGCTTTTTACTATGATTTGGACAGCACCCGAGTAGGGCTGCCTACGTATCCCTTACATAATTTTTCTGTTAGTCATTTTCTTTTAGGGAGATTCAAGTCCACATAGTTCTGATTACAGATGCATTTAAAGATAGAGAAACTAACTGCAGACACTACTTTCAAACAAAGTATCTCTTTAGTTGGTCCAAATTGCAAGAGTTAGGGAATTTGTTCCCGTCCATGTTCACGAGGATGACGCCTCCGCCAGATAGTTTTCTTTTTTAGTACGTATAGCCCAGCCCAGTTTAGTCTAAACTTTCCTCTTGGATCGTGCACAGGAGCTCGGATCTCTTTAAAGACCAAGTTTCCTTCCTGCAAACCCCTGTCTTTCACCTTCTTGTTGAAATGTCTAGAGAGTTTCTGTTGATAGCCCTAAATTATGTACATTGCATCCATTCTCTTCTCATCGGTGGCATTCAGCTGGTCATGATACCCTCTAATCCATTATGATTTCATTATCTGCAACTCTTGCTTGATAGGCTTCATATGTGTATGGGTCGGGATCTTGTGAACCGCAACAGTCTAAGAAACCACGAGCCCTTCAATAAATGCATGTCTATCATGATATGTAGATACAATGTATGCGACTTTTTATTTTTTTTCTCTGTGTTATAATTAGCTGATTCTTTACCTTTTTCATCATCATTTTTTTTTCATTTATTTTCTTTTTCAGATGTCTTATTCAAAGATGAATTAGAAGGAGTGGAGCAAAGCTGAAAGTTTAAACTTTTTATTGCAAATAAAAGTCCCATCATCATGGGTTACATTAAAGGATAAGCCTGGAAGGTGAAATACAGACTCAAAAAGGAAAGACTTGACAGACTCAAATTCAAAAGCAAACTCAAAAGCCTCAGATGGACTCAGGGGACTCGAACATGGACTCAGAGGACTCAAACATGGACTCAATAGACTTTAGAGGACTCAGACATAGACTCAAAGGACTCAAAGGACTTAGACATAGACTCATAGGACTCGAGTATAGCAGGGCCGGCACCCTTCTCAAGGTACCAATTATTGGGTGGAGCTTGAGATGGTTGGATGGCCTCAATGGTTTGGAAGAGGATTGGTGATAATATTAGGCTTTGGCATGGGGGTAATGATGTCTCCGTTGTCGATGAGGTCCTGAATTCTGTGTCTTAGAGCCTTACATGCGTCGGTCTTGTACCCAGCTTCTCGGTGATAATCACAATGCTCGTTAGCATTATAGCCTTTGGGCAAGGGGCTTGGAAGAGCTCGTGGTTCTAAGGGCTTAACCAGATAAGCCTCTAGGGCTTTCTTGTAAACAACATTGAGGGGCATGCCTAGCTCGGAGAAAGTCCTCCTTGACTCTAATCTCATCGGCTAGTGATAAGAGATAGCATTTATGTCCCCTCCTCTTTAGATGGTGGAGTTGGTGGCATTAGTGGTGTAATTGTTGTTCTTGTGATATCTCGAACCAGAGGATTCATCCTTGATTCGTCCCGATTGGATCAAATCCTCCATCTTAGTGGCAGTGGCGATAAGAGCCCTGAAGTCTGGGAGATACTAAGTTTGCATATGAGCCTGGTATTGGAGGAGGAGATTCCTGACAATAATGTCAATTTGCTCTTCTTCAGATGGGCGATTCACCATTTGTGCTGCTTTGGACCTCCACCTTGTAAGAAACGCAGTGAAGGATTCTCTTGGCCCTTGTTTAGTGGTTTCAAAATCTCTGCGGGTGACATCCACCTCAATGTTGTAGTGGTATTATTTAACAAATGCATTGCATATGTCATCCCAACTTTTCTTATGATTCTTGTCTAGATCTAACAACCATTTTACTGCAGCTCCGGTCAGAGACTATTGGAATAACTGAGCAAGGAGCTCGTCATCCACTCCAAAGGGTCTCATGGCGCCCACGTACATCTTTAGATGAGTTTTAGGACACGTGGTGCCATTAAATTTATACATGAGCGGCATCTTAAATTTAGGCAGAACCCGCGCATTTGGGAAGAGAGCTAGGGAGTCAACATTTATCATGTCCTCGTGCTTTTTGATATTTTTGAGAGTTCTCTCCATAGTCTCAAATTTTTCCATTAGTTTCTTAGCTTCAGGAAAGCTAGAGAAATCCCCACTTTGAAAAAGATTCGCAGTGGGGGAGGGGGCAGTGGCATTTAAGTCCAAAGCAGGAGAGGTAGGAATTTTGGGAGCCTTCCCTTTATCAGTCAAATCGATAATAGAAGTAGGAGCATGGCTAGTACCAGCCTGGGTGGAAGTGGGCTCGATATGAGCAGGAGCGGTAGTGGCGTTGGTCATCTCCCTGACCTGGTTGAGGATGGACTGGTGTTGGGTGTTAAGGGCGTTAGTGAAGTTGGCAGACTAGGTACTGAGAGCATTGGCGAATGAATCGGCTTGAGTTTTGAGTGCGGTTTGGAAAGTTTCCTCTTATTTCCTGAGAAGGCTGGCGAAAAAGGTGTTTATAGTATCCTGATCGAAGGTATTGGCCATTGGTACCTTTATAAGAAAAGAAAAAGAAAGGGTAAGAATTTAAACTGAAGAAAGGATAAACATATGCAACGGTAAATCGAGAAAAGGATTCCCTTCACCGGGTTTATTGGTTGGGTATTTTTTTGGGTGACAGACTACCGATTTTGGTTTATAGGGTGAAAAGACTCTATTCTCGATTTTCTTATGTTTATGTATGCATGATAATGTTATGATGCATGTCAAAAAGTTTCATGGATATATACACAGAAGTCTTGATTATTACGATACATGGAACCTAAAGTCCAAGGCTAAGGCAACTACATACACAAGGGTGAAGAGTAGCTTAGTTTATGGGTCCCCGTCCCACTAGAGCATCGATATACCTAACCACATGTGATTCAAAGAGCCTTGCGTGGGTCCAATGGTACGAATTGCTTGTTACACCACTGAAATGATCAGGGATTCGTCGCGGGGTGGAATGCTTTCACTATCTCCCAACATACTTAAAGAGAGTTGTCGAGCCAATGCTATTCACCATTTAAAATTTTTTCCTAATTCTAGGGTTAGCCAATGAGCCTTTATTATGCAAAGTGATGCATGAAATTCAAATTAAACTTAAGTGAACCAAAGGAAGATTATTTTGGAAAAATCATAACCAAATAGTAATTGTCACATCCTACTTTTGGGATGGACAGTCCTAGGGCATGGGTAGGCATATGCCACCAAAAACCCATAGAACCTAACTCTTTTTAGACTATCAATGTAACTCCGGTGGCATACCGGCAACACATTCACATTTCCCCAAGATCAAACCTGTAAAGACAATAAAACACTCCCAATATTACTACCTTATATCCTCAACTCCATTTAAAGCACAAGTTAACTCACAATCACCATTATTCATTATACTCCATTTATTCGTTTATA